>CM071567.1:236688034-236778727 GCA_036426205.1 Ascaphus truei | reverse complement strand
CCGTGTCGACAAAGCCTATACATATTGCTCGCCCGGCGATGGATTTAACATCGTGGCGAGCTCTATGTGGCCCACAGCAGCATACGTTTGGTACAGGTGGGGTAGATTTTTTGTGATTTGCAACCACTGTATATATTATATATATATATATATATATATATATTATATATATATATATTATATATAATACATCATACCCGCTTTAAGGACACTCACTTAAGTACACTACATGCGAGTAAGTTACATGTCCGCCCAATTGGCAAACCGGCTTCACCATGCGCCTGTTAGCACGTCCTTGACCCAATATACGAACCGGCTCCCTCTCACCACCGAAGCTGTGTGCAAGCGGGGAGACTATAGAGACCTGTACAAATGTGTTATTTACATCAGTTATGCACGTATGTGACATTGCAGTACCGTACACTGCAGCGATAAGTGCAAAAAGAGGCTATCACTTTAAGTACATTTTCGCTTTACATACATACTCCGTTCCATGGTAGGTTAATGGGGGATGCGTGTGTGTGTGTGTGTGTGTGTGTTGTGTGTGTGTGTGTGTGTGTGGTGTGTGTGTGTGTTTGTGCTGTTGTGTGTGTATATTATACTTATATATATTTAAGCCCCATCTGATTAATGAATGAAGATAATATTTAAAATATTGTTTTAAAGGAGTTGCCACGGGATTTCCAACGGTCTCCACCAGACCAGACTTCCTCCTGATTCTCAGACTTGGAACTTCTCCCACTTTACCCACTGGAGAATTATTGCAGGTCCCAGGAGGGACAGCTTGCAAGAGGAACAGAGCAGCTCACTTCAGCTTCTACAGCCAGTGATGAAGAGGACATGGCCACCAAGAAAATTGTCTGCAAACTTCTTGCATCAGCCAGACCACGCAGCTTCTTCACGAGAAAACGGAGGACAAAGCGTAGGAACATCTTCTCCATGGGTGACCAGGCCAATCGGAAGTTGTCCCAGGCAAAGGGAGATGAGTACCCATCAGAGGGTGCATCTTGCTGCGACTCCAACTGGGCATCCTTCTGGCTGTCTCTGAAGTCTTAGGGATGGCTCTGTTGCTGCAGTTGCTGCATTCATTCCCATATTGTCATAAAGAACAGAGGTGTCCTTCAGTGGAACCAGACAAAACAATGTCATCACAGCGAGAGAGAACGAGACATGATGCATTTCAGAAAGATCAAGAAACACAGCTTTGTGCTGTTCACAGAATACAATTGGATAACTCCAGCTAGCGTGATGGGAAGCCACAGTAGCCTTTGCTCTGAAATGCACCGTTTTTCAGTGTTTTATTAATTTTTTTTTTTTTGTTAGTTTTGCCATTGAACTTAAATTAGAGTGTATGAGGAACATGTGTATTATACTTATTATTTTTTTTATATATTCTTTTTTTTAAATGTACACCAATCTAGTTGCCTTAGTTATGCTTAGATTAAGCGGGTCATTTTAGAATTTGTATACAGTATTTATTTTAGAGCAACACTTTATAACAAAAAAATGAATCATAAATCATAAATAGGGTAACTTGTTTCATATACTGATACTTATTTTTTATGTGACCAACATTACAGTTGTAATATAAGTGTTTACATACAATTATTTTATACCACTTCTGTAATTTTTGGTTTAGGAAAATAAATCCTATCTGTAACTCCATTTCTCGTTTCTTCTCCTTTTCCTGTAGTATAAAAATATGACTTGCCCTCTTATTTTATTTATAGTATGAATGGGCAAACACTTTAGCAGGGATATAGTATGTCAGTAAGAATATTGATTCTAAACACAACCAGACCCAGGGAAAGTGCTATTGGATAACACCAAATAAAAGAAACGCCATAATAATTCTAGCTTATGGTGCCAGAACATGCTTTTTCGTCAGGTGCAAATGGAAAAGATCTTTCTGTCCATTCAACACCTGATCGGAGACATGTTTTCATTCTTACATCCCAGCAGGAGATTCCTCACTTTTACCTAAGGTCAATTCATACAATGTTATTGTCACAGCTTACCCATGATTTCATAATATTAATGCATCTTGTCCAGTCAGTTTTTAAAGACATGATAAGTAATCTTGTGTGTACATTTTCTGAGTCTACAAAATGGCAAATAAGAGAATGTATTCCATCATTTCATTTGTCACAACTTTTAATTGATTCCGTTCATAGCATTTTCCTAAGGTTCTTTCTCTTGTGTATGTTTTTGTATTTCTGGTTATGACAATCATAATCTAGATAAATGACACACCAACATTGCCTAGACAACTAGGTAAAATAACTGGAACAATTGTAATTAGTGTCACATCTTGCATTCCAGGTGATTACACATATTTCTGTGCTACTATATCTGCCATTTGAATGAAAAACCGTAACTACCTACAACATTGTATTATTGTTGTACACAGTGACTCTGGAAAGATCCCTAAGGAATTCTGACTAGAATGATGGTGGCATGATAAAAAAAAAACTGTGCCTTGTAGGCATGCGCATGATTCTGCAATGTAGTACAGATCAGCAAACGAGTATCCTAACACTTGACTTTGAAAATCGGGGGCAATCTACCGAGTAATGTCGCAACATTTCTGTGGACATTTCTGCAAACAGACTAATGTCCCATTGGATTAACAGCGGGGGGTCCCCCCACCCCCCGTCACAGCGCAGGCACCACTAACGGACCATCGCGCCCGCTCCTCGGCCGACCGCCAACCACCCTCTGCACTCACGCCGGCCTTCCTGCCCGCGCCTAAACGCGACGCCGGCCTTCCTCCCGGCGACAACCGATCTTCTCTATCTTTCTCCTCCTCACACCAGCTTCACACCGTCTTTCCCGCTTCTTTATCTCCGGTGCGCCTGGGGGGGGGGGGGTGAGGTGGGGAAGAAGCAGTCAAGAGGAGGGAGGGTAAACAGTCAAGAGAGAGGGGTGGATACAGTAAGGAAGGGGGGTGGAACTCCAAGAGAGAGAGTGGGTGGGTGAGTAGACTTCCATAGAGTGGTTGGGAGGAGACAGTCAAGAGAGAAGGGGGAGAAATCACGACTGGGGGGAGGAGACAGTCAAGAGGGTTGGGTGGAGAATTAGCGCGGGGGGGGGTGAGGTGGTGAAGAAGGCGTCACGAGAGAGGATGGGTAAGACAGTCAGAGGATGGGGGGAGACAGTCAAGAGAGGGGGAGACCAGTCAAGAGAGAGAGTGGTGGGGAAGGAGACAGTCAAAGAGGGTGGAGGAGACGTCAGAGAGAGGGGGGAAGACATCAAGAGAGGGGGGGGAGATAGTCAAGAGAGAGAGGGGTGGGGAGGAAGACATTCAAGATATTGGTGAGAAGTCAAGACGGGGGGAGTAGACAGTCAAGAGAGGTGGTGGGGAGAATTAGCGCCAGGTGCGTCCGGGTGAGGGGGGGGTGAGGTGGGGAAGAAGTCTTCCAGAGAGAGTTAGTTTTAATACAGTCAAGAGAGAGGGGGGGGAGACAGTCACAGAGAGAGGGGTGGGGAGGAACAGTCAATAGTAGGGGGGGAAAAGTCAAGACGGGGGGAGGATACAGTCAAGAGGTGGGGGAGAAGACAGCAAGAGAGGTGGGGGGGAGACAGTCAAGAGAGGCGCAATGTGTTTCATCGTGGCCAGCGTGAGCGCGCCCGCCCGCTCAGTGCCACCCTGGCCGAAACCTAAGTGTCACTACCAGGGCCATGCACTTTTGAAGATGATGTTAAATGTTGTGGTATTTGCTGCAGTTGCCTAAAAGTGTGTGCTATTTTTTTTAAGCTGACAATTATGATGTTGGTGGTGAGCTTTGTGTGTTTTCTTTTTACTTTTAAATATTGTATACAGGCATACCCCGCTTTAAGGACACTCACTTTAAGTACACTCGCGAGTAAGTACATGTCGCCCAATTGGCAAACGGCAGTTCACGCATGCGCCTGTTAGCACGTCCTGAACAGCAATACCGGCTCCCTACCTGCACCGAAGCTGTGTGCAAGCGGGGAGACTATAGAGCCTGTTACAAATGTGTTATTTACATCAGTTATGCACGTATGTGACGATTGCAGTACAGTACATGCATCGATAAGTGCAAAAAAGGTAGTGCTTCACTTTAAGTACATTTTCGCTTTACATACATACTCCGGTCCCATTGCGTATGTTAATGCGGGGTATGCGTGTGTGTGTGTGTGTGTGTGTGTGTGTGTGTGTGTGTGTGTGTGTGTGTATATATATATATATATATTAAGCCCCATCTGATTAAATGATGAATAAATATTTAAAATATTGTTTTAAAGGAGGTTGCCACGGGATTTCCACGGTCTCCATCCAGACCAAGACTTCCTCCTGATTCTCAGACTTGGAAAATTCTCCCACTTTTACCCACTGGAGAATTATTGCAGGATCCCAGGAGGGACAGCTTGCAAGAGGAACAGAGCAGCTCACTTTCAGCTTCTACAGCAAGTGATGAAGAGGACATGGCCACCAAGAAGATGTCTGCAAACTTCTTGCATCAGCCAGACCACGCAGCTTCTGACGAGAAAACGGAGGACAAAGCTAGGGGAACATCTCCATGGGTGACCAGGCCAATTCGGGAAGTTGTCCCAGGCAAAGGAAGAGAGAGTACCAGCAGAGGGATGCATCTTGCTGCGACTCAACTGGGCATCCTTCTGGGCTGTTCTGCAGCTCTAGGGATGGCTCTTGCTGCAGGTTTACGCTGCATTCATGCCCAATATTGTCATAAGAGAACAGAGGTGTCCTTCAGTGAACCAGACAACAATGTCATCACAGCGAGAGAGAACGGAGACATGATGCATTTCAGAAAGATCAGAGAAAACAGCTTTGTGCTGGTTCAAGCAGAATACAATTGGATAACTCCAGCTAGCGATGGGAAGCCACAGTAGCTCTTTGCTCTGAAATGCACCGTTTTCAGTGTTTTATACTTTTTTTTTTGTTTAGTTTGTATTGTAATTTAAATTAGAGGTGATGAGGAACATGTGTATTATATTATTATTTTTTTTATATATTCTTTTTTTTTTAAATGTAACACAATCTAGTTGCCTTATGTTATCTTAGATTAAGCGGGTCATGTTTAGAATGTGATATACAGTATTTATTTTAGAGAAAACTTTATAACAAAAAAATGAAATCATAAAATCTATAAATAGGGTAACCTTGTTTCATATACTGATACTTTTTTTTATGTGACCAACATTACAGTTGTATAAATAAGTGGTTACATACAAATTATTTTAATACCACTTCTGTAATTTTTGGTTTAGGAAAATAAATCCTATCTGTAGACTCCATTTCTCGTTCTTTCTCCTTTTCTGTAAGTATAAAAATATGACTTGCCCTCTTATTTTATTTTATAGTATTGAATGGGCAAACATTTAGCAGGGATATAGTATGTCAGATAAGAATATTGATTCTAACACAAACCAGACACCAGGGAAAGTGCTATTGGATAACACCAACATAAAAGAAGACGCAGAATAAATTCTAGCTTATGGGGCCAAACATGCCTTTTCGTCAGGTGCAAATGGAAAGAGGATCTTTCTGTCCATTCACACCTGATCAGGAGACATGTTTCATTCTTACAGCAAGAGAATTCCTCACTTTTACCTAAGGTCAATTCAATACAGTTATTGTCACAGCTTTACCATGATTTCATAAATATTAATGCATCTTTCCAGTCAGTTTTTAAAGAACAATGAGAAGTTAATCTTGTGTGTACATTTTCTGAGTCTACAAAATGGCAAATAAAGAGAATGTATTCCATCATTTCATTTGTCACAACTTTTAAATTGATGCCGTTTCATAGCATTTTCCTAAGGATTCTTTCACTTGATTATGAGTTGTATTTCTGGTTATGACAATCATAATCTAGTAAATGAACACCAAACATTGCCTAGACAACTAGGTAAAATAACTGGAACAATTGAATTAGTGTCACATCTTGCATTCCAGGTGATTAACACATATTTCTGTGCTACTTATATCTGCCATTTGAATGAATAGAACAGTAACTACCTACAACATTGTATATATTGTTGTACACAGTGCTCTGGAAGAAATCCCTAAAGGAATTCTGACCTAGAGATGATGGTGGCATGATAAAAAAAAAACTGCCTTTGTAGGCATTGCAGCATGATTCTGCAATGTAGTACAGATGCAGCAACGAGTATCCGAACACTTGACTTTGAAAATCTGGGGCAATCTCCGAGTAATGCTGCAACATTTCTGTGACATTTCTGCAAACAGACTAATGTCCCATTGGATTAACACAGCGGGGGTCCCCCCCCCCCCGTCACAGCGCAACAAGGCAAACCCCCACTAAGGGGAATCGGCGCACGCTCAGGGACGAAAGCCAAAACTATGGCACTCACGCCGCCTCCTGCCACCGCACGTCGCCGACGCCGCCTTCCGCCACAGCAAAAAGGAATCTTCTACTCCTCACACGCGTGCCCCGTATTAGCGCCGGGTTGGCGGGGGGGGGGCGGGGAGTTGTGTGAGGTGGGAGAAGAGGCAGTCAAGAGAGAGGGAGGGGGAAGACAGTCAAGAGAGAGGGGGGGAGAGAAGTAAGAGAGGGGGGGGGGAGAGACAGTCAAGAGAGAGAGGGGTGGGGAGGAGACAGTCAAGAGAGGGGTGGGGAGGAGGGAGAACAGTCAAGAGAGAGGGGGAGAAAGTCAAGACGGGGGGAGGAGACAGTCAAGAGAGGTGGGGGGAGAATTAGCGCCGGGGGGGGGGGGTGAGGTGGGGAAGAAGGCAGTCAGAGAGGGAGGGGGAAGACAGTCAAGAGAGAGGGGGGGAGACAGTCAAGAGAGGGGGGGAGGAGACAGTCAAGAGAGAGGGGTGGGGAGGAGACAGCAAAGAGGGGTGGAGGAGACGTCAGAGAGAGGGGGAGGAGACAGTCAAGAGAGGGGGGGGAGATAGTCAGAGAGAGAGGGGTGGGGAGGAGACAGTCAAGAGAGGGGGGAGAAAGTAAGACGGGGGGAGGGACAGTCAAGAGAGGTGGGGGAGAATTAAGCCAGGTGCGCGGGGAGGGGGGGTGAGGTGGGGAAGAAGGCAGTCAAGAGAGGGAGGGAAGACAGTCAAGAGAGAGGGGGGAGACAGTCAAGAGAGAGAGGGGTGGGGAGGAGACAGTCAAGATAGGGGGGGAGAAAGTCAAGACGGGGGGAGGAGACAGTCAAGAGGTGGGGGAGAAGACAGTCAAGAGAGGTGGGGGGAGACAGTCAAGAGAGGGGGGGATACAGTCAAGAGAGGGGGGGGGGGCAGGTCAAGAGAGGGGGGGAGACAGTCAAGAGAGGGGGGGGGGGGGAACACCAGACTGACAGCCACACACACACACGAACTGACTGCCTGACACACACACACTGACACACACACACTGACTGATGTGCACACACACACACACACACACACTGACGCACACATACACGCTGACTGACACGCACACATACACACATACACACTGACGCGCACCTAGACACACTGAAGCGCACACACACACTGACTGACGCGCACACACACTGACTGATGCGCACACTGTCACGGTAACTTATGACAAGATATAATATACAACAAATAACTGGGTCGAACTGAACGTGGCTTAGATATAATAAAGTATATTTATTCCTTAGAGGTGAACCAGCAGATAGTACAAATACAAACAAGAAATAACACTTACTAGGAGGGGAATGCAGAAGTAATCAGGAATCGTTGATTAGCAATCCACAGCAATCATGCATCAATCAGTTGGTATAGAGAGACAATGGATAGGCTGACACTGGCTTTATATACAATTCATTCCTAGTATCTATTATGAGTGCAGGCATTAGAGAAACCATTACCGCATCCAATCTCTAACGAGGGAAATAATAATAACCCATGCCCCCCAGCTAGATAGCACATGCGTACTGGGACCTGGGGGTCTCATTACTGTAGCCCCACACCCAAGTCAGGGGGCCGGGCCAGTCTACCAGATGGGGTATCTGGTCAGGATACTCTTTGTTTAGGTGTGAGGTTATAGCACTTACAAAACCACTCAAGCCCTGCATCTTCTCGCCCTAATGAGAACAGCTAGGGGACGGTGAGTCTTTGATCAGGGGGTTCTGATTTGTAGACAATAGGTTCCGTCTGCCCCTTGATCAATTCGCATTCCACAGATTGGCAGGAACCTTCGCGGGCTTTATCCCGCATGGTGAAAACCCAGTGTTTTTATAAGAATAAAGACATATTAAAATAACGGTTATGTTGGGTCCAGCGGGTCTAAAGAGGGCAGTCCTTAAGCCGGAACGTGACTCCCATTGTGGCACAAGTTTCCGCCGACCATGTCGGAGATCCAGCGAGTTACACAAGCAAGTTAAACTTTATTTCTTTAACACAGGATTCTGGCTTTATAAATAAATCTCTGTTTTTCACTCATTTCCATTGAAATCAACGGGCTCCGCCGCCATAGGCTTTAATGGAGCAACTCCGCGTCGTTGAAGTCAATGGGTCTTTTCGCATTAGCCTTTCAATGGGGAGGAAACGCCGCCATTGACGTCAGGGAAAACTCATGATCTTTACAGTTGTCCACACTCCGTCTGGTTGGTCAGAGAGGGTTGGAAATGGACATGCAGTCCATGCCGGAAAGGTGACTGCATGCACCCCAAATCCCAGCCTTTGGGCCTTCCAGACAGAACAGGAGGATATGGGTCTTTTACTTTCAGGGTTTAGGACTAGCCGTTCTCTGCGCTGCTCTCTCGTCGCCATTGGAGTCTTAATGGTGCGACCGGGCTTCGCTAGCGCGACCTTTACGGGGATCCTGGATTCTCGGACCCCATGGTGTCGAGTGTGGGGAGGCTAGGAGCAGGGCAAAAAGATTTTATTTCTAGGTGTCCCAGAACCTAGGGTTCCCCACACTTGTCGTTGAACTTGGACTAATAGTGATCAAACTTTTTTCAGTACATAGTATTCCGCTGTTGCGGTTTGCGGTTTGGAGGCTTGCCAACCGTCTTGGAGATCGGCGTTGAGGAATCCCCACTTGAAGTCAATGGGCGTTGAACCAATGGGAGACCGCCGCTCCTCTCTCGGACGCCACCTGATGGTCTTCGAGGGAAACAAATCCAAAACCGCTGGAGTCGCCATTGAAATGAATGGAGGATGCAATGGCGGCCTATGGGACCCTGCAAAATGGAGCCTGGAAAGGCGGGAACATTGAACAAAGGGCTATAATCACTCCCTATATAACCCTTGTCTTCCCGGTGGATCCCAGTGTGTGTGTGATGCAGACACTTACATGGTGGTAATAATGATAGCAGGGAATACACATTTTCTGTGTAGCAAGGAAAAACCACATCCGGGACCGCAGTCCTGTTAACCCCCTGCCTCTAAAAAACACAAAAAAAAACAGCGCACAACGTCATAGTGCATTAAAATTATATTGACATAAACAATAAATAAGGTGAGTATGTGCGTACATCAAGATAGTTTTAAACAAGCATTTTGGGATATTGTTCCCAAACACCACGTGAGCCAGATCAGATGTCCTCGCATGTGTGTGGAAACTGGTTCCTTGGACACCGGTTCCTGTTCAGGTAAGTATGGAGTCTTGATAGTTCTTGCTCCCATAAACGAATCAACACGTTTGCAGCTCTACCAAAGGTTGCTGTACAAGCGGAGCTCCACGCCAGCTGAGATCCTCTCTCTCCCCTCCGTTTAGACACTTCCGGATCGGTTGACGTCACCGCGGGGGGGCTGTATCCCGATTATTGGCGCCGATTTCACTGGGTCAGCTCGCCGTACTGAGGCAGTACAGTTGACCTCCGCATGAAACTTGAACATGCGGAGGAAGAAACTCTGCTCCACTTGCAGTACCGCACCTGGAGTCCGCCGAGCCAGGGGGCAGCCAATCCCAGCGCTGCCAAACAGGAAGTGAGACGTGCCTCCCTGGTGAGGTCAGGGGGTGGCCATATAGGGTGCAACCCCTTTAATACCGGGCCAATCCCCCTCTCCCTCTACACACACACACACACACTGACTGGCTGACGCGCACACACACTGACTGGCTGATGCACACACACACACACTGGCTGACGCACACACATACACACTGACTGACGCACACATAGACACTGATGCACACACACACTGGCTTCCACGCACACACACACTGCCTGATGCGCACACACACACTGCCTGACGTGCCCACAGACTGCCTGATGCGCGCACACACACACTGACGCACACACACTGCATTAAGCTGTAAAGGGGTGGGGAGCTGTAAAGGGTGGGGGGGAATGGATTGGTGTGAACGGGAGACAAACAGAGAGGGGGGAGAGAGAGGGGGGAAGAGAGAGAGAGAGGGAGGGGGGAGGGGAGCGGGAAACATTACATCCCGGGCAACGCCGGGTATATCAGCTAGTTACTATTAAATGGCAAATCATAACATGGTTCAAAGCATCTTAATTTGTAATGCCAGAACCTGTATTAATAGTGTAAAATGGGTTCCACCTTTTTCATGGTCTGTATACACCTCCCTCTTTCCAGCCATTCTTGATGGCTGTGGCTGTAAATTTCTCTCTCACCTGGCTTATTCTGCATCACTTACATTTTCCAATATATATATATATATATATATATATATATATATATTAGAAAAATTAACTGGCATTCATGGATTTTGCAAAAATATGCAGCAAACACTGAGTTACTTGTGACCATTCCGTTTGGCTGTGCACCGGCGGTTTATTAAACAATATTGGAGTACATACTGTACATACGAGCAGAGATATACCACCATCCGACCTGGCTGTCTCTACTTTCTACAAGTAAATAGTACACCAGCCAATCAGTGCCTGTTGGGTTTACATCTGTGCTGGTATATACTAGGTGGCATATTTCAGATGGCACTATTTGACCCCTCTGCACTCTGTATACCAGCCAATCAGTACCAGTTGTGGCACTTGTGTTGGGTTTATACTAGATTAGCATACAGATAGCACAATTTTATGTCTCTCCATTCTCTGCTGTCTACCAGTTAAATCAGATAGGTTAAAGCGGTTAATTTACACTTCTTGGCATATATTTGATTGACATACATCTGACCTCTCTCTATTCTCTGCTGGTATACCAGCTAATCGGTGGCAGTTGGCTTATAACCATTATATTACACCTGTGTTGGATTTACTGGTTGGCATATAGATACCATCATCTAACCTTTCTCTACTCTCTGTTGTATACCTACCAAACAGTGCTAGTTCAGTTAACATAGTCACATTATATCTGTCTTGGATATATACTAGGTCGGCATACAGATACCGCCATATTTTCTCTCTCTACCAGTATACCAGTAAATCCGTGTTGATTGTATTAACACTGTTAGGTTACCTGTATTGGGTATATATTAGGTTGGCATTGAGATGCCACCATCCCATCTGTCTCTCCTCTCTAGTTGTATAAAACGAATCAGTTCCTGTTGGATTAACATTGTCAGGTTACCAGTGTTAGGTAGCATAAGTTACTGCAGATGTAGCAGAAGTTACTGCACCCATGATTACACAGCAGGTGTAAAATGGCACAATTAGTTTGTAAAATTGTGCATCTTGGCGCACAACTGCTCCATTTGTTTAAATTGCAAATTGCACAAAAACAATAACCAATTGCCCGATAATGCGTTAAAACTCGCACCAGCAGAAATGTGTTATTGTGAGATAACGGGTGCAACATACTAATGTCTGTTATAGAGTAAGTTGGCATACAAATCCTATGTGTCCTGTCTACTCTCCACTACTAAACCAGCCAATCAGTGGCAGTCGGGTTAACATCGTTAGGTTACCTGTGTTGAGTATACAGGTTGGCATAGAGAGACCTTTTTTTTTAAATTATTGTACATTTTCCAGTTATATAATTTTAGTTTCTTTTCTTTATGATTAAATACTTTGTCTTTTCTTCATACTCTGATGTTATTTGAGCATTTTCCTGCGTATTTTGCGTTTTTGCAGAACAGGACCATTTTGTTAGAACCAAAACAACAGTAGAAGTGCTCACTGTTAGTTTTAGTGGTATATGAAACGTACAGTAGATTAGTAATGGCTATTGTGTCCCTTCAAAAAACGCATCAAATTCATTCTGTAGAATGGATATCTTCTGTTCACTTTGCCAAGGTAAAACCTCCAGCCTCTTCTTTTATTTGCTGTCCTATTATGCTTTTTATTCACTGCAATCTCCCTGTGAGGCTGAGGCTAGACCATGATGAATTCTGCACTGATAATACTGAACCAGCAAAGATACTTTATAGAAAGATAAATAGCCTGAAAGGTGTCAGAAGACAAAGTATGCCAAGACAAGAGATCTTCAGGACATCTGTCTGTGGTCTATGTGGGGCTATTCTAGGTGTCACTTATGCCAGAGTGTTGAAGGCTAGTGGGGGGAGGCTGTTTATCACAGATTCCCATAAGCCGTGTGCAATAAACCAGTTCAAAATAAAATAAAATGAAATAAAAACCCTTTTTTGGTCTTAAATCTGGTGCGGTTTTTGTGTCGGTTTTGCAGCTTGTAGGTTTTGACAAATAGCCCCATCAGATCCAGAATCCAATAACTAGACCCCATTTGTGACAAGAGAAGAAGCGACACAACTGTGATCTTATTAAACGATACAATCAACCCGAAAAATATGTATTGTGGTAAAAAAAACAGGAAATCAGACTACCTAAAAATTCAGACGACAGAGAAGCCTAAGGCCTCGGGCATGGTCAGCGCTTATGTGCTGACCCGTGCTGAGGCGCGCTGCTGCTCGGCACTGAGCCCCTGCGGCCGCAATGAGAGCGGCTTTAGCAGGGGCTCGCGCACGCGTCCGCACGCTTGGGGAAGCGTGTGTCGCACACAGTTTTTAAATTTGGCGCTCGCCGGAGCGCAGGGCCGGTCACGTGAGTGGTTCGCCCAATGAGGGCGAACCAGCTCCGTGACGTCACTGGCCCGCCCCCAGACCCGCCCCCGACACGCCCACGGATGGCGCGCTGTGTAAGGCCAGGGAAAGCATTGCTTACCCTGAGCCTCCGCACTGTTTTGGGCACTATGTCCCAGGCCTAATGCTACATCCAACATGACAAAAATACACAGTGTGTTTTGTTTACCTAAAAATTCAAGCGCATACTGTAGTATTGGTGAGTCTGTATAGAGATTGAGAACATTTGTTAAAGGGTAATAGTAACAAAAATGTGTCATTAACACCCTTGCTGTCGGAGAGCCTGGCAAAGCACTGCAATTGGAAATATATAAATGATATAACAGTTTATCTTCAGATAGTGCTGAAAGTACTATTCATACATGTAGTATTATTATTCATGGTAACCATTATTCTCTACCTCAAACAGATTACAATCTAAGGGTTAATGATTGGGGCATAGGGTGTAAGAATGACATTCTTCATGGCACGGACATTAAAAACTACCTTTTTCAATCTTAATACTGTACCTTCACCATTTGGCAGCAGGGGCACCATTTATATATAAGTAAATACCTGCTCCAAAGAGCTTATAGATACCCAAACCTATCACTCCAGATATGTGGCACCTCTCTGAATTCCAGAGAACAAATGCAGGTGCATTATCAAGCTTTATGACCCCTATCAATATGGTGGAAGTAGGGTAATACATAATTAACAATGCAGTAACTCCCATGCACTTAAGGGGAAAGTACTGCATGATTACCTGTATGTTACCCTTACATCTCACCGTGTTGTCTAAGGGCCTGTGTGTGTACTTTAGACATGAGCTCTACGTATCTGTTTAAAGTGTCATTCTGCCAAGGTACAATTAGACCAATTAATCACTACATCACTAATGACACATACATACATGATATAAGTAGCATTGCTGACCTCTGACAGGGAAGCGTCACTGACCTGTGACCTGACCTCAGTAAGAAGTTAGGTTTGCTAGTGCATTCTATTTAGCAGTTGCTGCTCTTTTAGTTTAAATGATAGCTGGAAATGTCTAAATACACATACTGTACGTTAGGAAATTATTGTTATTTGATTGTAGGCAATTTTTAAGTTAGATACATTAAATTGTATTCTTATTCCTTATTTCCCTTTTAAATCAGCAAAACACGAAACGATTTAGAAAAAAAAATATTACAGGATTGAAGCTGGAGGTCAGCGGAGCTGGACTGTGTTCATTTCTGCACAAGGCCTCTGCAACTCAACTGGGGCAGTTTCACGACTCACACATTATTTCACTATGCTGAATTCAATGGCTGCTATTTTTGTCATGTACACTGGTGTGCCCAGCCTCATCTATTGTCTTACTGCTTTTGCATACCAATATAGCTGGAACCCGACCGACTCTATTTTATTTATTTTCTGTTTGTCCGATATGTTTGTTTAATTGATACACATGTGATAATGTAATCAATCAAATCATGCATCTCTTTGCATTACTTTTCCCCTTTACTTGCGAACGCCACCAGTTCAGGGTAAGGCAGAGAGTTGGTCTAAATAATACATACAAGACAAAGACCTGAACAATTGACAAGCCCACTAAACAATGAATAAGATGCGTATTCGATGATGTTCGGGCTCGTTACAACACGAATGCCAGTGACATTAGCTTGCCATGGTTTATGTTTTTTCAATACATGCCTTGTGTTTTTAGCTGCTAAGTCCTAGACATGATGTTGACCTACAAAGAATCACATCTGGAGGATTATCCTCATATTGCAGCTACACACAGGAGCTCACACAAACAAGCCAAAGGGGGCTCTTCCTCAAGGCATTATCTTCCGACTGCCTTTCAGTATTCCTTTTTATTTTTATATATACCTTTATGGAGCTTGTGGGGTTTGCCCTGTCCCCCCCCCCCCCCCCACTCTGCCTCACCCAATATCTGACAGGGTTAAAGGAGGTGAAGCTATGATTTCTTGGCTGCACACTATCTTGCAACTGCTGAGAAAGAGCAATCATTCAAAGAATAATGAATCCAAGAAGTATTCCCCTACAGACAGGTTGATAGATTGCTTACAAGTCAGTGTAATGTCGTAATACACTGATGAAGCAGACAGGACTCTTTTGCTGCTGTGCAGAAACAAATGAGGATGTCAGCGGTGATTCATCATAACATCTTAAGGTGATGATCCTCTAATCAAAAGGTTGGTAAGCAACAACCCTAGATTGTTCTGGCGGGCTGGGAGGTCACAGATGCTCTGGGTGCAGTTGTAAATTGTGCTGCCTACTGTACAACAGGTGACACCTCCTAGTTTTAATGCACAATTACTTGTGCTGCAAACTAACATTGCCATATTAAAGATCAGCCCTGCAAGTGGTTGAATAACAGATACAGAAAAGGTATGTTGGGGAAAACAATATTTGAAATATACAGAGCAGAGTATAAAAGAAAGATTTAGTTATTTGTAATGTGTAGAACATATTTCATTGACCCACTTTATGTGGTCATTGGCATAGGGATTACCCAGAATCCTTACTGTGCATCAGCACATAACAAGTCTGCAGTGGACCTGTACAAAGTTATTTGTGGGGGATGGAGGGAAAAGGGTCCTCAATTTATTCACACAATCTGCTTCCCAGAGCAGACCAAGGGGTAGATCCACTAAGCTCCGTGAAATCTTTTATTGGGCTGTTACCCCCATTTAACATATGGATATCCACAAAGGTGATTAGTGTTACTATGCTGTTGCATTATCCAGAGAAATATCAGTTCACTAACTTCTTTTTTTTTTTTACTCACATTTTATTGTTTTTTAACATGTTCAAGGCGTTACAGAAAACAAAATAGGGTATGATGAGGGAAGGGGAAATTACAGAATAAAACTAAGTCAGAGGGTATAGGTTACAGCACAAACACATAAATTAGAGAACATGTCGTCACGCAGGGCGGCCCAGTACATTGTGGAGGCAAAAATCAAGGGCCGACAAACATACGGTTTGGGCTCAACTAAGACTGCTTGTGGGGTTTGTATGATTGGTACGAATGTTATAGCGTATCTCTAACTGCCTTAATAAATGGCTGAAAACAACTGGTTCTGTATTCCCAGTTTTTCCATTATTTTGGGCCGATAGAGCGGGGCGCTATATGGTCGGAGGAGGCCTCCCTGTGTCCCTACAGAAATCAAGCCAGGGCTGCCAAATCAAAGAGTATCTATGGTAGTTGTCATTAATCAAGCTTGTTAGATTGCTCATTTGGCATTCATACCATATTTTAAACCTGATCTGGGACATGGATGGCTCTGATTGCTTCGACCAGTGAGCGTCGATTACACACCTAGTGGCCGTGGCGATCTGCGCAATTAGTTTATTTTCGTCTCTGCGGAATTTTTGAGATGGTCTGCAAAGCAGGAGCATCCATGGGTCCAGATCACGTGGTGGAGAGGTCATGCTCTGGATCCACCTCGTCACACCGTACCAGATCTTTTGAATTTTTGGACAGTCCCACCACATATGGATATAGGTTCCCCTGTTACCACACAGTTTAGGGCATAGAGGGGACATACCTGAGGGAATCTTTGATAATCTATAAGCATATAATACCACCTATACAAGACTTTATAGGAATTTTCCTTCAAAATGGTGCAAATCTAGCACTTCGCACTTCGCTAACATTTAACGAACGCCTGGCTAATTCCTATGCAAATGAGCCATTAACCTAACATCGCATATCCACAAACCTCAGTTCATGTTAGCACATGGAAATAATGTTACGATAATAAAGTCACACCACAACCTGCTGTTACTCACATCCAAACCATGATTATCATAGCGTTATTTCTGGGAATAGGTAAGGAAGGTGAAGAGTCCAAGTGAAGAGACCCCAAAGAGCACCGCAGAGGTTAGCAACAAAAACAGGAACCAGACTGAGATGCCAGCAAAAAGGTAGGTGTCTTATTCCAGAAAAAAAGTACTTCAGAGCATGGTTGTTAAGTACAAAAAATCCTCTTACGCGTTTCGCGCCATTGGGGCGCTTTATCAAAGAGTGAGTTATTTCTGGGAATAGCCTACAAGCGAAAAGGGCAGCTCTAGTGTGGTATCCAAATGATTGTACTCCGTATAGGACTTAACCCTTTCATTACAAGAAGCTGTGTGTCATACAAAGATATGTATTATGGATCATACAAAGGTAATCCTCCTTGCCCGGCTCTAAAGGAGTTTACATTAGATGGACGATGTATATGGTATTGCTCAGTCAATGCAGGCTGGGCGTGGATATGCAGATACAATAATGATGGATGCCAGGAACTTTTATAGTACACACAAGAGCTTTATTCACAGCCGTTCATAATGCTCGCCATACAAAAGACAGATTTCACTTCGGACATTAACTGGTGGCAAACAATATGGTTACTCTGTGCTTCTTCCCCTGGTAGCTCTCACTTAGGCGCCGGGGAGGCACTTATGTTTGTTTCTATTAGTATTGGTTATATAGGGCATTATAGATGCTATGCAGGAGATTGCCAATCTCATGTTGAGACGCACACACTACTCTCTGGGATCATTATCCCATTACTGTGTACGGCATTCTTCGTCTGTACATATCGAATCCAAAGATTACCAAGGACTTTGGGGCGTGGCGGATCCGATTAGGCTCCAGAGCTACTACTCTGAGAACTCCCTGCTAATGATCACATGCTCACTCCTCTTCCTACATGAGAACAATCTTGGGCCATTAATATGGGCGCTAACTAAACAGGGCACTTTCCTTAATTAAAAATAAAGGGTGACAGGACATCCTTAATACACATAACTATACACTTAAACATATATACATGACTCACATGGAGGCCCTCTAACTGAAACTCCAAGCAATAAACAAAAGATAGAGAGCCCCAATGCTACATCCAACATGACAAATCATACAGTTAAATACTTATCTGTCTTCCTCTCATAAGTGAGGGTCACTTAGTTACATTCTTTGGCCGAAGCATTGTAAGCTTGCAGACCACGTCAAGGTGTAAAGACATAAAGACAGGGCGCGCAACGCACATAGTGAAGCACAGTAAGAAAGATACATTTTACTAAAAGGTTAAAGGTTCTTCGTACATCAATGATGATAAAAACAAGCAATGGGTTAGTGGGGTTACCACACAGAGGGAGGGCTGGAGTCACAGCTCTTCAATGGATAAGATGAGAGGCACAGGATACCAACAGTCGTCACCCAGGACAGAAACCTCCGTGGATCCTTGAGTCACGTTTCCCTCATCTCAGGGTAACCAGATGGTGGGGACCGATGGATAAGTCCCGTGAGAAGTCCCGTAGTGAGGCACAAATGCCTCCGTGAGTCCCACAATTGCAGAGCACCAACAGCACGCCGCTCAGTCCCGTGGTGCGCCTGCTGATGACGTCATAGGATTCCCCTCTATTGCAAAGCATTGAGGAGTATCCACAGCAGCGTAAAGCACACAGGGCGGCGTGTTGCACACAAGACGGCAAGCAGTGATACAGGGGAAAGGGAGGCACAGACCAAGAGTATACTTGGCTGAATTATGGGTCAGACAGATGAGCATAAAGACCTTCCAACGCGTTTCGTAACTGAAAGTTACTTCTTCAGGGAGTACACGTCAAGGTGTGCCCTCTTTTTCTGCAAGTCCTAACACCATCTCTGTGAATGTTCTCTTTACCTCTCAAAGATTTGCTAATTAAAGGTGGGCAGGGCGAGCTTGGAAACAGGGAGGAGGTGGTCACAGACCTCCAAACAATTGTTTACCAATTAAAATCTATAAACACACACAACTCCATTTCTATTATTTATTTGATGTAAATATATATGGTGTGGTGGGCCTGGGTTTTGAGCTTACAGGGGTGTTGTGTGTTAAACTCCAATGAATCTGCTTCTAGAACATCGGGTGGAGCTATATATACCCTTCTATCTCCCTATGTTGACATCACTGGTCACCAGACATCCTACATCACCTGAGGGGGAAGAGGCAACACCAGATCGATCCCACCTGGTTAACCCCTCCAGGCTGTTAACCCTTTACACTAATTAGTAGTCTGCAGTGGGGGGGCTACACAAAGATACCGTATTTCCTTGATTGTTAAGACGCCATCGATTGTAAGATGCACCATCGATTTGGCACTTACAGTCAAGGAAAATGACTTCTCACTTACCATGTTTCAGGACAGGTCCCATGTCAGCGGAGGATGAAGCGTGTGGCGGCGGCAGGACAGGTCCCATGTGAGCATAGGATGAAGCGTGCGGAGGCGGCGGCAGGACAGGTCCCACATCTGCAGAGGATCGAATTTAAGTCAACGGGCGGGCGGCGGCAGGAGAAGACCATGATAGCATGAGACCTGCGCTGGAGAACGGCTGGGGAGCAGCGCGCTATTACACTGAAAGTCAGACACCGGTCAACCCCCGGTGTTACAGTGCGCTCCTGCACAGCCGTTCTCCTATGTCACTCTACTCCTGCGCAGGTCTCATGCTATGATGGTCTTCTCTTGCCGCTGCCGTACGCCCATTGTCTTTACTTCAATCCTCTGCCGCCGCCGCTGCTCGCTTCATCCTCTGCTGACATGGGACCTCTCCTGAAACATGGTAAGTGAGAAGGAGGGGGTTAGTGCCCCCTAGCAGGCCCTTTTTATTTTTTTAAAACATTGATTCTAAGACGCACCCCGATTTCAGACGTGAAAATCGGAAAAAATGTGCATCTTACAATCACAGAAATATGGTATATATTAAATGTCTGAAACACAAGAGAAGCATCTGATATTGTGTCATGAATTTTATGTGATAAACTATACTATGGTTTGTAGTGATTAAAGTGAACGTGGGATATGTCTGTCTGACCTAATATAGTATATAATCGAGACGGTATTAAGAATGGGTGTCCAAAAATGTGTCTACATATTATAACAATAACTACCAAGAGACAGACGTTGTGAACAAAACTTTTATTCACTCACAATTGCTTCACTGTGTGCGAACAATAAGGGGAGAACAAATGTTCAGGTCAAATAACAAGAACAATATTTACAGAAAACCATCTCCTGCATTAATTGGAACGGACATTATAGTTTTGCCAATGCGTATGTGCAGTGTATTGGTTAACGCGTCTCTGCGCAATGATGCTAACGTAACGATGTTAGTTTGCCCTTGGACGTTGTTTTTGCCTATCATTAGCTTTGTGCAAGCTGAGAAACTAACGGTTGTATCTATTAAGGTGACATCACGTTACTAGCCCAAATGGAACAGCAGCGCTCTGGGGATCCACCCGCTAGTGAAACAGGAAGATCAGCTGTACTTCAATGTCTGTTCTTATTACTGGGGGAGGGGGGATCACTAGACAATTTTGAAACACATTTCCTGATACGTAAAACCTTTCTTGCTTGAGGTGTATGAAAAAAAAGCACAAGATCAACACTCCCAACATTTCATCATCTGCATAACAGCGGGCACAATATAACTATTTGTAATATTTCATTCAAAGCGGTTGAGCACAGTGAAGGTAGAAGGGGGCAGCTGAGTAGCCGGGTATACGACGGGCCACAAGTCATATCTTGACCTTTGTGGTTGGCCGGGTCCCTTCCTTGCCGGGCCCGGGATAGCTGCCCGAGGTCCCCATCCCCTGTCGGTGACCCTGAATGTTGAGGCTGGTGTGTTAAAAATACTGATTTGCATGCGGTCTTCCAGAACTAAAAGTGCAAACCTATAACTTATGCGTCTGCTGTGAAAAATGATCATGTTTCCCTTTTCTCCAGGCCTGCTGAATTAAAGAAGAGTAGCTACTAACGATGGCTTTATAATTACTGTACAACCAATGGACCAAACACACACAACATACACCTCTAGTTTTCAGGACTGACACCAACATTTTTTTTATTAGATACAGTGTAAAAACATTTCACAGCTTTTCTTTACTACAAGTTAAAAAATATATGTATATTTGAGTACATTTATTTTCTACAAGGTGTCAATCAGCTACATTTAACCTGATAAACATGCCCAGGTTCTTAGTTCACCTTTTTCCTGGGAGCGACTGACACGTTGTGTATTACTTCACAATCACTACCAGCCTCAGCTAAGGGGAAAGAAATAGTTGCTTACTTTATTGATTCTTCCATTTCTCCACCAGAGGGCAATGTTGTTAAATATATTTGTAATAATTTTGACACGTTTCGATTTTTTTACTTTCTAAACACTTTTACACGCCTTAATAAAGTGTGATGGAGGCTGTTATAATTCCAGTGAGTTTATGCCAGAGCATTAATTATTGTTATTGTATACAGTAACTTTAATTCTATTTTATGTCTTACTCTGTTCATTTAATGTTAATGTGAAACAGGAAAAAAGAGCAAGTTAACCTTAAAAAAAATTTTTTTTTTACATTTTTAATTTTTTTTAAAAAAAACAGTCCATTGGTCAAAAAACTCAAGGGGCTAAATAGAAGATCTCATTACTTGAACAGATGAACCAATAAAGAAATATGAATATATGAATAAGAGCACACTAGTTGTAGTTATTAAACCAGCAATCCAGAGTGCTAGTTTTTTTTTTTTTTTGCAAATGTAGGATTTGAAACAGGGTTCCTGACATACTTACAGTTTTGTATTCTCCTCCTTTTTAGAGGAAACAACATGACTGCTAAACCGTCGGCCATAAGGAAGCGCTAAACAGACAGTGTAGTGGCTTCCTATTGAATGACCACTGCACCAAAAGTATGTGAGGAACCTCGGGGTTCCGAGCTGGAAACAGAGCCGTTCAGCTCTGGAAAAGCCAATGGTTCCAATCCTGCTAAAAATGAATGCTATTTTGGGGGGCTTATTGCTGCTTTAACGTCTGATGACAGCACTTGCTGGGGACCAAACCAACCATTCTTGCATGTAGCCGTTATGTACAGGAGTTCAACCCTTTTGTTGCCGGTTTGACCTGCAATGCATTGTGAAACAATATTTCTTGTCCTACCGATGAGCTTGAGTAATAATTCTCTATAAATAACTCAGACGGGAGTCCCACTGCCTACTCTCTGGGAGGCTCATAAGGCTGCGATAAGCGGTATATTGATCAGTATTGCCTCATTTAGAAAATGTGCAAGGCTTCAAAAAATATATGTGCTAACTACTCAATACTCAAATAGAGAATGGGGAATAAACCCCAAATCTGATGCTCAAAGAATAATCAGTCAATGGAAATAAATCAATGCATGTGATGGTGCAGGTCAAGGTCAAGCCCTGTTTTTGGATACCTCTGATCCGAGTGTAAGGGTTCAAGAGTGTTAGCTCTTGAGCCCAGAAACTGTACATGCATAACTTGTAATTTGCGACAATAAAGATGTTATGTGTTTTTGCCTTTCCAGGGATGCCAGCGAGTAAGGATTGCTAGGGCATGAGTTTAAAGGGGGGTTTTGCGGAGAAATTGTCAGAATGTGCCTACTGTAGGTAGTTGGCGTCAGGAGTTGTTGTTTCCCCTAAAAATGTACCCGGGAAACATGCCTAATTCTCGAATACATGTAGGTACATTGTCCCGGCAATATCTCCCCTTGAAAATGCTTGCGCGACTCACCGCTAGGGTTCCCTGCTTCAGCATAGCCCAGAAAGGTAAATGGGGCAAAGGGAGGAAATGTGTCCCTGTAACTGTAAGGGGTCCCTAGGTTAAGGTGGATACCACCAGTTAATGCCCAGGTAGCCTAGAACCTATATTGGGGTTCTTGGGTGCTCCAACTGTAGATAAATTTGTGAGGGGTCTCGGAGTCCAGTCTAAGTCCAGTAGATAGTGTGTGGGGAATAAATGCTTGTAGAAATAAAAGTGGATATTCTAAATGATTATTAAAATTAAAGATTCAAGTTTATACATATAGACATTGAAATTTATTTACCCACTTGTTCGACAACTCCTTTTCTTTTATTAGAGATTTTCATAGTTTTATGAGATTTCTTTTTAATTTCATATTTGTTTTTGTGTGTTTCTCTAGTACTGAAGATGGTACCTAGTGCTCCTATGTCTTTTTCTATGTGGAGATTATGTTTTTAACATTTCACTGTTTTTGTCAATAAAGTTGTGTGATTTTGTACAAAACGTGCTGGCGTCACTCTGGAGTAGTTTCAGGAAGTGAACTGCGAATGGACGACAGCACGTTTTCAAAGGGTATTAAAGCAGACTGCTGAGTACATCAACTAGTCACCTTGATAAAGAGCTCACGCTCGAAATGCGTTGGTGGGGGTCCCCTATACCCCGTAATGCAGCTGTATTTGTTTGCTGGGTCCATTAAATAATTGTTTTTAGGGCAAATGCTCTCCTTGACTTATTTATAGTTTTTTTGCTTTTTCCTGAGAAACAGTGCCTGCTTTTTCTTTGCTCTCACGTTTATCCTTATCAGAAAATTCGGATGCACACCCCCAATTGGCAGAAAAAGATCTTTTGGACAACACCTACTCCTAAAAGTGAGTTATTTATACCTTTGGCACATACTCCACTCTGATACTTTATGTTGGGACACTTTCAACAATAGTGTGGCCCCTTACTGCAGTGTTTGTGGGGGCCGTAGCCCACTAGTCAGATTGTATGGAGAAGTGATTCATGTTGGACTGTTTTCCTTTTATTCATCATCGGGGGTCATCATCTCAGGAATAATATATGACACTGAATTGAAAATCAAGTCTTTTGACATTCATATTTTGAAGGTTTCTCTTAGAAGCACCACACATTTCCGTTTTTCTATGTAGAAATAAAAGTGCAGCTTTCTATTCTATTCCCCATACCCAGAGACCTAGGAAAAGTATTAAGATATATTTTATTAATACTGTAATAGTGCCTGTAGTATGTACTGTTAGTAGTACGTACAATAGTATGTACTGTTGTGCACTGTATATGAGCTGGGACTTTCGGAATCGATGCCCACACAGACTGTAAGGGCTACCATGTTGGTGCCAGTAAGTCTAGTGGACATCTGAGTTCAAAGTAGCCAGAGGTGTGAAAGCCATTTGGGTAGCAGGGAAGGGCTCAAGTACCCCCGTCATGGGAACAATGGCAGTCATCCGGGCTGCCATTTGTTGTTCTAGACCTGGAGGTGCCTGACCCAGCGGGTGGTATGAGATAGCCAGGGATGGAGATGGCACGCTTGCGCATGTCCCTTGGCAATTTCAAATTTCCCGCTGACCCGGCTTTCTAGACCGGCTTGCCTCTGATTGGCTACTGAGAAAGTTCCCACGCACTGATTGACTGTAGTATTTTGTGAATGGAGTCCGAAATACTATAAGAAACCCCTGAGCCAATCAGGTTTGAGATTTCCAGCGGTGAAAGTGTGGGCGGGCTTTTCAAAAGTGCTCTTGCGCGAATAGCAGAGCACCGGCTTCAGTTTTCAACCTGCCCAAAAAGTTTCTAAGTCCTACTGTTTGCGGCCAAGTTCAAATAATCGAATGTAGTGGTCGCGTCTGGGATTGCAAGTCAATTTTTGTTCCAGAAGTTTGGGACTTATTTATAAAATATTTTACCAGGAAGTAATACATTGAGAGTTACCACTCGTTTTCAAGTATGTCCTGGGCACAGAGTTAAGACAAATAATACATGGTTACAAATACAGTTACATAAATGAACAGGGTATACATTATATACAAGACATTGCATGCATAGTTAAAGAAAATATATATTATGGGCATATGAAACAGTTACAGACCAGATTAAAATGTGAGACAGCCTTAGATTTGAAAGAACTTAAACTGGTGGTGGATGTGAGAGTCTCTGGTAGGTTGTTCCAGTTTTGGGATGCACGGTAAGAGAAGGAGGAACGGCCAGATACTTTGTTGAGCCTTGGGACCATGAACAGTCTTTTGGAGTCTGATCTCAGATGATAAGTGCTGCAAGTGGTAGGGGTGAGGAGCTTGTTCAGATAGCTGGGTAGCTTGCCCATAAAGATGTTAAAGGCAAGACAGGAAAGGTAAACTTTGCGCCTAGACTCTAGTGATGACCAATCTAGTTCTTTGAGCATTTCGCAGTGATGTGTGTTGTAGTTGCATTGGAGAACAAAACGACAAATTGAATTGTAGAGGGTGTAAAGTTTGCTAAGGTGGGTTTGAGGTGCCGAGCCATATACTATGTCTCTATAGTCAATAATTGGCATTAGCATCTGCTGTGCAATACGCTTTTTGACCAGGAGACTTAGGGAGGATTTGTTCCTGTAATGTACATCTAGTTTGGCATAGGTTTTGGTTGTCAGGGTATCAATGTGCATCCCGAATGTTAAGTGGGAGAAAACCCATATGCCCAGGTATTTAAAACTAGTGACAGGGGTTAGGGTGGTGTTAGCGTTGGTTCTAATCTGGAGCTCAGTCGCTGGCAGCTTTAAAAATGTAGTCGTGGTCCCAAATACCATTGTTACAGTCTTGTCAGTGTTTAAAAACAGTTTGTTTTGGGAAATCCAGTTTTCGAGTCTCAAAAAGTCAGACTGAAGTATGTGTTGAAAGTCAGAGAGGCTATGGCTGTGTGCATATAGGATTTGTGTCATCTGCATACATGTGTATTGAGGCTTCCTTACAAGCTATGGGAAGATCATTAATGAACACCGAGAAGAGTAGGGGCCCCAGAACAGAGCCTTGCGGGACAACACAGGTGATATCCAGGGGGTTGGAGTTAGAGCCTGAGATGGACACATTTTGGGATCTACCTGATAGGTAGGACTTAAACCAGTTTAAAGCATGCTTCCCTATTCCAGAGCTCTGGAGTTTGTTAAGCAGGATAACATGGTCAACTGTATCAAAAGCCTTTGCAAAATCTAGGAATACTGCACCAGTGAGTTGTCCCCGTTCCATTCCACACTGGATTTCATTGCAAACTTTTAGCAGGGTAGTTACGGTGGAGTGTTTGGGACGAAACCCAGACTGGAATTGGCTAGGGAAATTTGTCTTGGTATAGTAATCGCTTAATTGGGAGTGGACACATTTTTCCATGACTTTGGATAGAATTGGGAGAAGTGAGATTACTCTGTAGTTTGAGATAGTGTTTTTGTCCCCACTTTTGAAGATTGGGACAACTCTGGCAGTTTTCCAGGATTTAGGGATATGGCCTGCAGACAGGATAGAGTTGACTATGGAAGAAATTGGTAACACCCGGTCAAGAAAAAGTCCAAGTTCTCAGAAGAGAAGGGAGTGGTGGCGTGTGGAACTTCACGCCGATTTGGGAACCAGAGGATTTCGGGCCAAGTCCCGGTCAGGGGAAAACTCTTATTTAGAGTTCCCTGCACCTAGAACAGTCTAATTTTCGAACCCCAGTAAGTGTGCTTTTCATCTGTATTTTGGGTTTCACAGGGTGTATGGCTATTTCTGTGAATAAACTACAATTTATTTCATTATCTTGTTTTGCTCAATGAATGATGCTGGTAAAGGTGAATAAACCTGGTCTCCTGTGACAGCATACATTTTTAAAAACTATAATGATGGTAAAAAGCAATGCTGTTATAAATTAATAATAATATAAACCCAATGCACATGTGGACCATATAACATGGTAGAGGGTGAATGTAGCAGGAAGGGGGAAGCCATCCAAATTGTAGCGCACCCTGATAAGGGTAACGCCCGGTAAGAAAACTGCTCCCCTGCGCCCACAACCCCCAACTTGGTCAGATGTCACACACTGGGTCTATAGAAGCCAAAATGAGTGTAGTCACTGTTCGAGTTTAGCAGCTGATCGCCTGTATACAGCATGCTCCTGCCAGTATGTGTAAGAAGGGGAAGAGGGTGCACTGCTAACCTGGTCGTGAAACACTGAGCGCAATCTCAGAAAAAATTAGGTTTATTAAAAAAAAAAAAACGAAAAACACATGTAGCCATGCCACATGTGGCTACTAGCCTGCTCTTGTACTGGCAGTAAGCCCTCGTAAGAACAGGCCTTGCCAGCAGTTAAGATGGGGTTTCCCCACTTCATGGTGTTGCATTTCAGTGACAGTGGGAGGCGGTGGCCACAGGCCTGAGCATGTACAATAATGGGACAGACCTGCTGCCCTCCTCCTTGCTGTACTTAAAGGCAGTACTGCCCCAAATTCGGGGGTGTTCCTCTCTCCACTGAGAGAGGCAAGATCACACAACAGGGAGCCTGAGATTGGGGCCTTCCCTAGCCTTCCCGCTTGGGGGAGAGTGAGTGTGAGCCTATACCCTGACTTCTGATAGGGGAGTCGGGAAGAGCTAGGACAGCTGCAGGGGCTCTGACTTGTAGTGGTTGTCCAGGGACCATCATCCAGTGGATAGCTGATCCTGAGAAAGCTGTGATTGTGCAGACCACTGCTGTGTTGAGCGTGGGTGACAATAAAGACCGTTCTTGTTTGCATATACCTCCTGTCTGGTGTGTGTGATCTTACTGGGAGGAGCGGGAGTATTTCTACCATAGGAGATCACCTCCATTCATCTTGGAGCCTGCTGCAGATGGAGGTGCTGCACTGCTAGAGAACCATGTGGCTAATGTACCCCAGAATCCTGATCCTGCGTCCCCACTACCATCGGCGGACAGCTCAGCCCTCCTGTTACCAGCAGGTATCATGCACTACACAATTAGTAAGGGCCAAATCTCCCACCGGGTGGGGGAAAGACAGTTACACAAACATGGATCCAAAACCGCTCTGCCACGTTTCGTATCATGCAGGGTACTTTGCCAAAGAGTACCCTGTGTGGTACGAAACACGTCAGAGTGGTTTTGGATCCATGTGTATTTTTCCGATTTTTTAATAAACCTCATTTTTTCTGAGATTGAGGTCAGTGTTTCACATCCAGGTTAGCAGTGCACCGCCCTCCTCCCTTTCTTATTCAAATGTCTGATCTTGAAAAGTCACAAACAAACCTTCTTTCCTAATACTCTTTCAGAACTTTATAAATTGAGAGAAGAGTTGAAATGATGTTTAGCAGATTTCAGTCAATGCGTTCTTAATTCGACTCCCATAAAATGGTACAAGAAAGTAAATGAACCACATGGCCACTTGGCCGCCAGATTAAGAAACAGAAAGTAATCATGCAGTATACACTCTATTGGTTTACAAAAGGATCAGTTTTTCTGCAACTCATCTCCCAATAACTCACAAATATCTACTCTGAACTATACGATGATACGAAATCTGTCCCCAGTCTACATTTAAAGTGATTGTGGATGAGGGATATTATCCCAATGTTAGAGGCTCAGCTGTCCTTTGAACATATACAAATAGCAGGATAGCAGTGTTATGTAACCAAGGTATCAGAGCATATATATAAACGCTGCTGGAGACTCACACATAATGAAGACTTCCAAGTGTACTAGTAATACTGAAGAACAGACACAGATATCCATATATACCATAAAGTCTAGGTGTATTCCCAGTAAAACAAAGGTACATGTCATGATATAAAATCACAGTAGAACTACTTGAGAACAGCAGCTCAGTCCTTGGTAGAATGCGTGTGCCTCACGCCCAGCATGCAGGTAGGAGTAGGGGTCCCATGGGGTCCAATGGCGGAGCACAGCAACAAAAACAATGGGAGGCTGCCAAACCAGTAGTGAATGCTAAAAAATGTTTATTAGGTGGTCAAACAGGTACATAATCACTCTGACGGGTTTCGGGACCTGCGTCCCTTTATCAAAAGGTCCCGAAACGCGTCAGAGTAATTATGTACCTTGTTTGACCACCTAATAAACATTTTTTAGCATTCACTACTGGTTTGCAGCCCCCATTGTTTTTGTTGCTGTGCTCCGCCATTGGACCCCACGGGACCACTACTCCTACCTACATTTAAAGTGACTCCAGGAGAAGTTCCTGGGCTTCTGTAATAGCTCAAAGCTAGAAAAACAGATAACAAAGCTACTTACTGATACAGCAAACAAGGTAAAAGTGGTGAGGAGGGAGTCTGTGGGGGAGAGGATGGTGTATTGGAAGAACCATTTATTAGCTTAAGTGTGCCATGGCATGTGCTTTGAATTAGCAGCGCTCTCTCTGTCACATGTTTACCATAAATAGAGTTGTTTACTACAAAGGAAGTGTGACTGTATGGGAAAGTATCACTCATCAGCTTAAGTGTGCCATGACATGTGCTTTGAGTTAGCAGAGCTCTCTCTCTCTGTCACATGTTTACCATATATAGAGTTGTTTACTGCAAAGGACATGTGACTCATCAGTTTAAGTATGCATTTTGCTGCAACACTTAGCACTGATTAGAGGAAGCCTAACAAAATATGCTATTAATAAGAGCCTAGGCTGGGGATAGGGCCAGGAGCTTCTCCACGGACCATGCAGCTGCCTTGGCCAAGAATTCCCCTTGCTGTCTCAGGATCAGACTAGACTGATTGGGGCTTCTCCGGGTGATTGGAACTTTTTTCGTGTTGTATGCTGTTAAGCTATGCAAGCTGTACTGTAACTGAGAACATAACCGAAGCGAAGCAAAATCCCTTTTTGATTACATCTCTAAGACTGTTTACTGACTCAGAGTGTGCAACTTATTGGCTGAATCCAGAATCTTTGCATTACATTTGGCATAGTCGGCAGGATGATGTGGATGGTGAGGTACGATACTATGACGGTCAAGATATTGAGAGGGAAGATGTACATGACTACACCCAGTCAGAATTAACTGATATGGCGAAGGAATATCACCAGCGAGGAGGGGAGTTACTCCTCTTATGGGTGCTACGCCTTTGGGATGAGGGTGGGGACAGTGTCAGGCTCTCAGGGAAGGAAGCAGTGGCGATGGGAGCTATGACTAATGACCCATTACTGAGACAGATTATGAGGCGTGCTCGTGGATACATAGATAACTTCAGTCTCTTGGATTTGGTGCGGGACGCTATAGCACAAGCGTACCCCAATCTAAGCGACTTAGAGTCAACTGAAAATTGAAAAACAATAGGAGACGGGATCACTCGCCTACATATTATGGTTTGTGTTGGAGGGTTAAGGGGGGCCTAATGGAAAGGTCCTGATCATGAGAAGTTTACCCCGGGGATGTGGGCAAAATTATTGAAAACCGCTCCCTTCTCTCTCAAGGCCCCAATTTTGTCACTCCTAGGGGGTCTGATACAAAGTAGTAAGGTACTTGAGGCTACCACACTGCTTGGGCAGCTTGGTGAATTAGAAGAAAATCGGCCTAAACCTGTTAGAAGCACGGAAACTCAAAAAGTGGAACATACGAAAACCCGTATTAAAATAAACCGTAAACAGATGTGGATGAATTTATTGAAGGCGGGGGGCCCACGTGAGGAAATAGATGGGAAACCCACCGCCGAGCTGCTCAAAAACATGACCAGGGTGTATAAGACGGATAGTGAAGACAGTGTGAGGGGTAACAGAATAAAGCCCTCAGTTCCGTCCTTATACCCCTGGAAAGACTTGACTGACACAAGCCACAACCCCCTGGCTGGCTGGGAGGTGGCCAAACCCTTATGACATACAGAGGGGGTTCCACTGGTGTGGGTGCAAACAGTGACCGCAGGAGATAGGCATCCCTATGTACTTGTCCAGGTGTGGTGGGGTAATAAACGAGCCCCACAATCTTTTATGGCTCTCATGGATACGGGGGCTGAGGTAACAGTCATATACAGGAACTCTGATAGGGAGAAAGTAATGCATATAGAGGGTCTAGATGGGGCCATCACCAGGGCTATTTGGCAATCAATAAAGATCCCTCTTTCACCACCAGTGTAGTGGTAACCGAAATCCCTGAAAACATGCTCGGCATAGATGTGTTGTTGGGTCAAATCATACAAACAGAGTGGGGGGTGTTCACATTTGGGTTCCCTCATAAGGACTATTATTTACCGGCGACCAAGGAAATAATAAGAGGGCATGCCAAATGAATCCCCATACGAATACCTGCTCCAGGACAGCATGAACGTTTGAAACAATATCATTTGCCAGGGGGACACAAAGAAATAGGAGACACAGTGCACACATTGTTACAATCAGGGGTTATTAGGCCCCCATATGAAGATTTAAACATGGAGCAATGGGAGATTGCATGGTTCACAGATGGATTGGCCCAGATAACATATAAAGGCCGGCGGTGGACAGCAGCTGCATATAATCCCAAACATGATGTTGTCCTCCAAGATCAAGGGACAGGTGGTTTCAGCCAATTTGCTGAATTACAAGCAATACTAATGGTGATTCAAGAAACCACAGAAGCTCTGTTTCTTTATACCGACAGTTGGGCTTGTTACCAAGGATTACAACATGGCTGTCAAGTTGGAAGGAGAGAGGTTGGAAGATACACGGCAAGCCAGTTTGGGGCGGTCCAGAAATTTGGGAAGAACTCTGGACAGCAGGAAATACATGGACAATCAAAATAGGATATGTCGATGCCCATTTACCAGAGGAGGGTCCAAATTTGGATGCAGACGTACTAGCCAAAGTGGCAGAAACCCGGATGCTAGACCCAGTCCTACTTAATTTGGCTCACGAAACAGCTGGACATAGAGGCACACAGGCATAATATGAATGGGCCCAACGGTGGGGGTTACCTATAACCCTGGATATGTTAAAACCTGTAAAGAACCAATGTCCTGTGTGTGGTGTTCCCAAGCAATGGCCGTTGGTGAAAAAAGTCCAAGGGGATTTGCGAAGGGGCTCCTGCCCAGGCCAGGACTGGCAAATAGACTTTATAGGCCCACTGCCTAAAGGTCATGGAGGACTACTCTACTGCTGCACAGCTGTGGACACATTCTCAGGACTTATAAAAGGCATTGCCCAGCAGGAAAGCGGATCAGGCCACTACTCTGCAAATGCTGCAGCAGATTGTGACTGCGTAAAGTATGCCCGAAGAAATTTAATCAGATCAAGGGACCCATTTTACTGACCACGTTGTGCAAGCATGGGCCAAGGACTGTGGGGTGCAGTGGTCATTATATATTCCATATCATCCACAGGCGGCTGGTTTGGTGGAGTGGAGTAATGGGTTATTAAAAGAGCAAATTCGTGAACTCACCACAACTCAGACACTAAGGGGGTGGGATGGAGTCCTTACACAGGCATTACTCTTATTGAACACACGCCCAATAGGGTCAAGAAGTACCCTATATGAAAGAATGTTTGGACACGGGGAAGCCATACCCCATACACAGTTACGTCTAATGTTCGAGGGCCAAACCCCCTGGCGCTTGTGCCACAACTGGTATAAAGTTAGCACCCCTTCAGGAGTAAAAGCTACAGGCAGAGCAGAACCAGTCAGTGTGTCGCAAGGCATTTATGGGGAATTGCAGGAAGGGAGTGCTGTGTTTTCCTACCTCTCACCCTTGCTAACAGACAGGGTGGGCGGTGGTGGGAGATACGCGTAGGGAAGAATTGACCCACAGACTTACAGATGAACAGAAACACTTGGTAATGCTGAAGGAGAGAGCATTTCAGCAGGTGTACACCTGGGGGATGTGGGAATATATGTGCCAATGCCCCTGCAGATTACTTGGCATGATGAAAGCTCTGATTTCATAGTGGGCGCCAGGGAATGGATGGTGTTACCACAAAACAAAGGAGGACGTAAGCATGGGGAAGTGATAGCAAAAAGGGCAAGGAGCGACCAAATTGGTGTTAATATAAGGGGCCCTTCACCCTGAATATGGACCTATCGTTTAATAGCAGTTACTTGATATTTGTTTTTCTGTTTGTTTTGCTGAGTCCATGGATATCTGGTTCCATGGCTTACTGAACACTTTGTCTAATCAAAGCAACCAGACGAATTGGATGATGTGTGGGCAGACCTCTGCGCAAGAAGATGGTTACCCATATACAAATTGGTGGATGTGTGGACCCACCTCAGTGCGAGAAGATGATTACCCCTATATGGGTGTCCCATGGACTATGGAACATTGTCTCCAATATACGACCCATCGCACCTTTACTATTTTACCCATTGGTAAAAGTTCATTTACGTTCCAGAGTAGAGCTTCCTATGTAAAAACAAGTCTAGTTATGTACCCCTCCCCTAGACTCAGGCAGATGGTTGGGGGTATTTGTGCAACAATTGTTGAATATTATTGTTACTATTTATGTGGGGTTTTATCAATATGGACTATATGTACCGCACCCTGAGTGTAGGAGTTCCGTCTATAGGAAGAGATTGCCCTGCCACCCAGGTGGAATGTATTTTTTATTTATTTATTTATAAAAATCTATCTCGCTTCTCCCCTTCTCCACCTCCATCTACCCCCGGTTCTGCAGAAACCAGCGCTCTATTCACTTACCTGACTTTGAGTCCACTTTACGCTCCTCCCTCTCCTCTCTCAGCTCTGCTACAGACCCTGACAACCTGGTCAGGAACTACAACTCTGCCTTGTCCTCCTCTCTTGATCTACATGCCCCGCTTTCTCTCTGCCGCCCTTGCCCTTCTAACCCCAGACCCTGGCTAAATTCCCACACGCGCATGCTGCATTCCTCCACTCGTTCCTCTGAAAGCCTCTGGAGGAAGTCTCACACTCTCGCAGACTTCCTTCACTACAAATTTATGCTATCCTGTTTCAACTCTGCCCTCTCGCAAGCTAAACAAGCCTACTTTTCTGCACTAATCAACATGCACAAGTCTAACCCACGCCGACTGTTCTCTGTCTTTGATACTCTACTCAAACCACCCTCAGCTGCCTCTCCTTCCTCCATCTCCGCTCAGGACTTTGCTGACTATTTTAAGGAAAAGGTGGAATCCATACGTCAGAACATCCCCTCTGTTTCTTCCTCCCATCCTACACCTCTTCCTAACTCTCCTCCTGCCTTCCTTGACTCCTTTTCCACTGTCTCAGAGGAGGATGTGTCGTTGTTGATCGCCTCTTCTCCCTCTACCACTTGCCCTCTTGACCCCATTCCCTCCCATCTCCTAAAACCTCTTCCTCCTACTATAATCCCTACGCTCACACACATTTTTAACTCCTCCCTCTGCTTTGGAACCTTTCCATCCTCCTTCAAACATGCAACAGTCATACCATTACTCAAAAACAGCAAGCTTGACCCTACCTGTCTTTCTAACTATCGGCCTGTCTCCCTCCTGCCTTTTGCCTCTAAACTCCTTGAACGTCTTATATTCTCTCGCTTGCTCCATTTTCTCAACACCTATTTTCTCCTAGACAATCTACAATCTGGCTTCCGCACTGCTCACTCCACAGAAACAGCCCTCACTAAAATAACTGACGACCTCCTTGCGGCCAAAGACAGAGGTCATTACACTCTGCTCATATTACTCGACCTCTCTGCAGCATTTGACACGGTGGACCACCCGCTTCTCCTTCACATTCTCCATACTCTTGGTATTCGGAACAAAGCTCTATCCTGGATCTCATCCTACCTGTCCCATCGTACTTTCAGTGTCTCTTCTGCTAACACCTCCTCCTCCTATATTGATCTCTCTGTGGGGGTACCCCAGGGCTCTGTCCTGGGACCTCTTCTCTTTTCTCTGTACGCACTCTCTCTAGGTGACCTAATATCTTTTCGGTTTAATTATCACCTCTATGCTGACGACACACAAATATACTTTTCAACACCCGACCTTAAACCTGCTGTACAAACCAAAGTTTCTGAATGTCTCTCTGCTATATCATCCTGGATGGCCCTCCGCCGCCTTAAACTCAACATGGCTAAAACAGAGCTCCTCATACTTCCTCCCGAACCTGGCCCTACTACCTCCTTCCACATTACTGTTGGAACTACGATCATTCACCCAGTAGCCCAAGCACACTGCCTAGGGGTCACACTTGACTCCTCTCTCACATTCGCCCCTCACATTCAAAACATTTCTAAAACCTGACGCTTTTTCCTCCGCAATATAACAAAGATACGCCCTTTCCTCTGTTGCTCGACTGCTAAAACTCTGACTCAGGCCCTCATTCTCTCCCGTCTTGATTACTGTAACCTCCTGCTGTCCGGCCTTCCTGCCTCTCACCTGTCTCCCCTACAATCTATCCTAAACGCTGCTGCCAGAATCACTCTACTCTTTCCTAGATCTGTTTCAGCATCTCCCCTCATGAAATCCCTCTCCTGGCTTCCGATCAAATCCCGCATCTCACACTCCATTCTTCTCCTCACTTTTAAAGCTTTACACTCCTTACATCTCAGCCCTAATTTCTCGTTATGCACCATCCAGACTCTTGCGTTCTTCTCTAGGATGCCTTCTTTCTACCCCCTTTGTATCTAAAGCCCTCTCCCGCCTTAAACCCTTTTCACTGACTGCCCCACACTTTTGGAATGCCCTTCCCCTCAGTACCCGACTAGCACCCGCTCTATCCACCTTTAAGACCCACCTTAAGACACACTTGCTTCAAGAAGCATATGAATAGCACTGTGGATATTCTGAACACATGATACATAAAGCTTGGCCCCCTGCAGACGCACTTACCAGAACTCCCTCCTACTGTCTCTGTACGTTCTACCTACCTACCAATTAGACTGTAAGCTCCTCGGGGCAGGGACTCCTCCTTAATGTTACTTTTATGTCTAAAGCACTTATTCCCATGATCTGTTATTTATATTATCTGTTAATTATTTGATTACCACGTGTATTACTGCTGTGAAGCGCTATGTACATTAATGGCGCTATATAAATAAAAACATACACTACAATACAAAATGTTTTACCAGGAAGTAATACATTGAGAGTTACCTCTCGTTTTCAAGTATGTCCTGGGCACAGAGTTCTAAAAATACATGGTTACATTAAAAGAACAAGGTTAAACAGTCAATTCACAGACATTTCATGGACAGATAGAGTTGGAAAATTGGGTACATGGGATAAAGGGCTTGTGATTTTCCGATTGAAACAGAGCAGCTTTAACCACCAAACAGCAGCAAACTGCTCACACCCTTTGCGGTGCCAAAGGCTGCCCGCCTCTGAGGCAATGCAGATGTACACTGGGGTGGTTGATTTTCAATGCAGCTGTGAACAAAAAGTTATTTGTGTCCTCTTGGCTCATTAATATTCCAGTGGGTGGTTGGCATTCCACAAAGTTCAAGCATGCTGGTCCTGTGCAGAGGGGAGCAGCTCGTGGGGAGCCCCATCAGGCTGTCAGCGGATGCATTGGGAAGAACCACTTATTAGCTTAAGTGTGCCGTGACATGTGCTTTGAGTTAGCAGAGCTCTTTCTCTGTCACATGTTTACCATATATAGAGTTGTTTACTGCAAAGGAAGTGTGACTCATCAGTTTAATTATGCATTTTGCTACAACACTTAGCACTGATTAGAGGAAGTCTAACAAAATATGCTATAAATAAGAGCCTAGGCTGGGGATAGGGACAGAAGCTTTTTCACGGACCGTGCAGGTGCCCTGGTCAAAAATTCCCCTCGCTCCCTTTTGGGATCAGACTAGACTGATTGGGGCTTTTCCGGGTGTTTGGAGCGGTTTTCCTGTTGTATGCTGTTAAGCTGTGCAAGCTGTAACTGAGAACATAACCAAAACCAAATAATATCCCTTTTTGATTACATCTTTAAAACTGTTTACTGAGTGTGCAAGTTATTGGCTGAATCCAGAATCTTTGCTTTACAGATGGTGAGGAGGGAGTATGTGGGAGAGAGGATGGTGAGGAGGAAGCTTGTGGGGAAACAGGCTGGTGAGGAGAGGATGGTGAGGAGTGAGCCTGTGGGGTAGAGGATGGTGAGGGAGCATTTGGGGAGGGGACGGTGAGAAGGGAGCATGTGAGGAGAGGATGTTAAGGAGGGAGTATGTGGGGATGAGGGAGCATGTGGGGATGAGGGAGCATGTGGGGAAGAGAATGGTGAGGAGGGAGCATGTGGGGAGAGTATGGTGAGGGGAGAGCATGTAGGGGAGAGGAGGGAGCATGTGGGAGAGAGGATGGTGAGGGAGCATGTGGGGGCAAGGATGGTGGGGAGAGAGCATGTGGGGGTGAGGATGACGTGAGGGGAAGCATGTGGGGTAGAGGATGGTGAGGAGGGAGCAGTGTAAATTGTATTAATTATTTTACAAATGTTATGTTTCCAAGGGGGGTCCAGCTCATATATTTGCACTGGGTCACACAATTCTCTAGTCCCGCCCCTGAATTGCACTGCTTAATAAATATTATCCGATATGAGATCTGGCTTACCTTGTATTTACGTCAGTGTTGATAATATCATGCACTTGATTGGAAGAGATCCTCCAAAAGTTAAGTGAATTTAAATGAGCATCCCCAAAAGCAATGTTTACCGTCTTCCTCTGGGGAAAGATTGTTATTTAATATACTATTTTTTTCCCCTTCAATTTTTACTATTTTCTAATATTTCAGGTTACCATTATCCTATATTTAGATTTGCAGTCAGGTGAATGCTGATGCGTCCTAAGGAATTTCGTTATTTGTTTTCCCTCCCCAAACAAAATTTGGAACGACAGTCATTCTGAAACAAAACTAATAGTGTGTGTAAAAGGAGCAAAATATAATGAATTGGAACAAAGTGAAGTCACTGTCTGCTATACTTATTTCACAATCAAGGTTAAGCTTAAAAACCAGGTTTACTCAAATGTAGGCTTAAACAGAACCGCATCCAATTAATACCACAGAATATACAAGCAGTACTTCTAGTTAGGAATTCATATTTAACAGAGGAAAGAATACCGCAAAGATTTAAACATTTCTGTGATCAGGCAGACTTTTTAGAGCAAAGGAAAAAACACTCCAACGCACAGCCAGAAATAGAGTGGGTTCCACACCAAAATACTGATAAAAAAATATATAATCTTTTATTAGTCCATGTTTAAAAAAACGGAGGTATGTACCCTCCTACGCGTTTCGTACCTGGTGGTACTTTATACTCCTTGATAAAGTACCACCAGATACGAAACGCGTAGGAGGGTACTTACCTCCGTATTTTTAAACATGGACCAATAAAAGATTATATTTTTTTATCAGTATTTTGGTGTGGGACCCACTCTATTTCTGGCTGTGCGTTGGAGTGTTTTTTCCTTTGGACTTCCCTTCATTCTCCTGGTTGCACGCCTCTCAAGATACACAGGACTGGGGCAATACTAATTGTGAGTACATTACCTTATACTTACCTGAGGACACTCCCAATGAGGCTTTAGGTTTGATTTTCTGTAATCTCAGCCTTTAACGTTCAGGTACAGAGATATCCCATTATTGGTGTACAAAGTATTTATGGTTATTACTACATACCTCACTAGCCCGAGTACGTATCCTTTGCATCTTCTTAAAGGACTTATATCATTTATCAAGATTGGATATAAATGTTGGAGCGCATATCACTAATCTATTCTACAAGACTTTTTAGAGCAGCCTTCAGACACATTACAATGGCAGCTATATTTCATTAAATATTATTTTATTCTCCAAAGTAGAAAACAATATTGCCACCTGCAGTTTGACAGTGTGCAAGGACATAGGGTAACATGCATCCAGAAGTGCAAACAGCTGCGTTTCCGGCATCACTGTATGAAGGCTACGTGTATTATTAAGCAATTTGGAGAAGGTATAATGGGAGGAGGAACATGTCGTATTATTATAATGTAGCACAATGATTTTCAACCGGGGTTTCCGCAGTAGTGAGCATCCTTGACTGGTTCCGCAGGCGACAGGGGGAAAGTTGTGTCAACTGTCCCAGGCCCGGTGCCTCCTCAGCAGCAGTGGTGGCCCGGCGCTCACTGCAATCCACCAGCCCACTTCTTCTAGGCGCCGGTAATTGGGTCCAACTTCCGCTTGCGGGACGAATGCAGCACCAGAGGCCTCCTTGCCCCGAGGTAAGATTGTTAGGGGCAGGAGGGAAGGGCAGGTGTGTATGTGTATTTGGGAGGGTGATTGAGGGAGTAGAATTGAGTGAGCAAAAGAGGGGGAGGGGATTAAGAGGGGAAAGAGGGGGAGTGTGAGAGGAAGTGTGAAGAGAGGGGTGTGTGTAAGAGAGAGAGGGGAATGTAAGAGCCCCCCTCTTATAGCCCCCCTATAGATGTAAGAGAAAGGGAGAGTGGAAGAGGGGAAAAGGGGGGAGTGAGAGGAAGAGAGGGTTAGGAATTTCCTAGTATTATTCTAGGGTTCCTTAATCAAAAAAAGGTTCAAAACCACTGACGTAGCGTATCATAGCTTGTTTTTCTTTGACTCTGAGTTAATGCTAACTTGTGAGCATAAGAGGCAGCTTTTGATGTTAGAAAAACAATATGCATATTTTTCTAGGTTTGAGAGGAGCACATTGATGCTAGTGTCATTCTTGCAGCTCGTCACGGCACAAATATTGACATGATTGGATCTAGAACAAGAGCGCCGACAAAGAGACCTCCAATGGTGTAGCAAGTCAAATCAATTTATTAAACAGGTAGTGTAAAAAGTTTGCACTCACGAATTGAAGCTTATAACAAGCATTAGTAGGCTACCCAAAAGGTGTTGCAGTCCTGGGGCCTTCCCTCTGCTGTCTCCGATGTTGCACCACTGCTGTTCCCGCTAATTTATGTGAAAAATCTTTATGACTGTCATTTAGCTATGTATTTAGTGTACAATACCTTGCCTGTCACCATTTTTTTTCTTTTGATTTGTTTTTAATTGTTTTCATGCATTCTGTGTGCAACACCTGTACCATTATCACATTACCGCACAGGTGAAACTACTGCCGAATTAAGCTCACAGGCATATTTTGCATTACAAATATTGACCTATAGGAACATACTGCAGCCTCTAAAAAGTTAGATCCATGAATGTGGAGTATGGTTTTCAGCAATCCCTGTTCTGTCAGACCGTGCTTTTGGTAATATGGACAACAAGAGGCAGGGTGGCTGTAGGCTGTTAGTCATCATATGGACCCATTGTTTACTCTGCTGTGGTTCCAATGCCCCAAATAAGTTCTACTAACTCTGCCACATCCCTCAAACCGGTAATAGAAAGTGGCACTTTAAACCTCTCACCAAAAGGATTATTACATGACAAATAAAAAAAATAACACGAGGAAAGGTTATGGATGTCTATCACATTTTCTGACTGTAAAACGAAGACTCATCTGGTCTAGATATACCAGTGAGAAAGCAGAAACATCTGGTTCCGTTTCTCTGCATCAATTTTGCAGCTGGGAGACTTTAATAAATAGACCCCAAGGGGTTGACCTTGGCCAAGAAGAATCCAGGCTCAGTTCCCATCAGCCATATTTACTGCAAGGTGGGAAGATCTGATGCCCGTATTCAAATGAATGTGTCCATAAAGTAACTAATGGCTCAGCACTGCTTACTAAATACAGCCGTGTGTGTGATCTTGGTAAAACCACTGTGCACGTGAGTTCGCTAATTGAACTGTAAGAATCGTAAAGGTTTGTCTATACTGTATCTCTTTTATTCCCCTTGTATTGCTGACAGAAATTTGCATCATGAAGGATTCTAAAGTCACATTGTGAGGAACGCGGAGATTAAACCCCTTCCGTGCCAGGGGGTCTTGCATTATTTTTCAAAGCAATGGGTTGCAGTCCTCTCAGGCATTGATGTGTCTAACACTAAGCTATTGGACATTTTGCAGACCCTATTCTCTCCTATTTTAAACACAAAACTATGTTGGAGAGGCTGTGGAACCCACATCTTGCAGAACTGGATCAGATAATATTTTTCAAGAAGGCATCGTTAACACTGTGGGTGGAAGAGCATGTTATCGTAGCAGCCCACGGCCATGGAAAAAAAAAAAAAACCTTTACAAATTCAGGACGGTGAGTGCCTCCGTGTGACAAAAAGTAACTGCAAATGTTTACTTAGAGGGAATGTCAAGACAGGCAAATCAACCAAGGCAAATAATTTATGCTTTTCACATCTTGGCACACAGATGGCCCCATGCTGAGCGTATGAACAATAAACAGAAAGAGACATGCCAGAGAAATAGGGATGGGGGAAACTGCTTCAGATAAAGGAAGACCCACACTCCGTTTCCAACCAGAAGTTTATACCAGGCAAGTCACAGAATGAAGCTTTTATTTTAATTAGACTTGAATGTACTTTATCCCCTCATTGCTTAAGGTGCCAGTCAAGTCTTTATGGAGCCATTTTTATTTTAAACACTGTAACAGACATTGGAATCTACATATCCCCATAAATAATTATTTGCCTGCAGTCAAAACAGTCAGAAGACGCTCCTTAATGAATGCGATGCAAGGTGGAGATTCTGATGCAGATTTATATATATATATATAGCTGCACAGGGACTAATGGGTTAATGATCCCATCATACTGTGTGTGTCATACAACTCCAACGTCAAGATGATGTCATCGGCCGAACTGGGGCAAAGTTCCTTGATATTGTGTCAATGTATGACAATAGCGCGCTTTAAAGAGCAATCCATCATAATTGACCTCCATCTTTTTTCTTTTCTTTACGGGATTGGAACAGAGTGTTTCTCCAGAGCTGAGCCGCACTATTTTCTGCTCCTAGTACTCACCGGTTCCTGAGATACTTACTGGTAAAGTTACCGATATTACTTCCTGATTTTTAAGATTGAAATGGCCATCTAATAGAAAGCTACAACCCATGAGGCTGCAGCTTCCCATTTGCTCGAGATTTCTTAGCCATTTTGTTTCCCCAGAGGGAGAGTTAAACCTGGCAACTTCGCTGGTAAGTATTGTGAGAACAGGGGGGGGGGGGGGAGGGGGGGCGGGGGGTTCTCCGAAGCTGAAAATAGTGGCTTTTGGCTCAGGGGCACCACCTAGTTGCCACGCTGAAAAAAGGTTATTAACACATAAAACAAATACGAGTTAAACTACTACTGCTTCAAAACGCCATAAACTTTATTGGGTATGACATTTGCTCAAATGGTGGTCCCTTCTTCAATCTTATTTATACAACCTCTTTGCATCACTTTTTATTCTGAATATATAATTTTTCTCATTTTCCAGTATCGTTCCCGCTTAGGAAACATTGGAAATATTTTCACTATGCATTTTTAAGGCGCTGCATTATAATTAGCCCTGATCACTCAACCTTTGACATTTCCTCAGTTACATATATAGCCCTTAACAAAAGCAGGACGTACTGTATACTGTATTGCTTGATATTTGTGGTCTTGCTGATGGAATGAGATTTGTAGATCTACACTTGAAAAGCAATCAAACGTACACTACAGTATTAAACACACATTTAAAAAGTAGAAACTGTACAGAGGTCATTATTTCTGAAGACGGAGTGTTTTACCTGCAAGTGCAATACTGATAGGTGGATTCAGCACCCAAGGCTCTGTCCGGGGGAGATGCTACACGTCATGTGCACAGAAGCCGTTTTTAAATACAGGTAAAGTAAATGTATTGTGCACGCATGTGCGGCTGGACAAGAGTCTTCTTCAAAGCAACCGCGACAACTACTTTTATATAAAGTGGTCAAGTAGGCAGCATAAAGCGACCACATTTCCAGAGGTCACGGAGCCGGCTTTGCTTTCGTACGGCTATCTAGGATTTGCAGTCTGAACGACTATCTTAAATGGTAACATCCCGGCCTTTGAAGCGTGTGAACCAGTTTGAATCCCAGTGTCCTCTCTCTTTGTACAGCCCTGCGTGCAGGGGCCGTGTTCTGTACCAGAAACATAGATCATTATTATTTGCAGTTGTGGGTGTCAAATGAGGAACTGGCTCAATTTGTTTTAATGACCTAAAGCCATTTGGCAGCATTTAGGAAGCAGCACTACCGCCGGCTTTTGACAGTGTCTGGGACACTGGATCGCAGCCATTTCGCTGCTGTTCACCTCGCTGCCGGGACTAACCTTAACCCCCTTATCTTAACGCTACCCCTTACCCTAAAAACCTTAACCCCTTACCCTAACCACTAAAACCCTTGGTTAACCCCTTACCACTAAATCCCCTAAAGTTAACCCCATACCCTAAAACTTACCTTCTTGCAAAAGCGGCCGGCGGTGGAGGTTCCAGCGACTGAGCCCCTAAGTGTCCCCCTGCGGCGAAAATCCAGTGCGAAGTTGGTCGCGGCAAGACGGCCGCGACCAAATGTCCCATTCTGCTTTTGACATGTGCCACTGACACCCCCCACCCCCCAGTACTGACCAGAGAGAGGAGGCAAAGTTTGTAGAAAGTGCTGGATCACGGATGGCATCCCACCTATTCTTAGCACAAACACCAGAATGAAGCTTCCATGGCAATGTCCCACGGCTGTAGCCGCGTATAATATTACAGCTTTAACCAAATTCCTATTGCGGCATTTCTGCTTTAACTGCCTTAGTGACAGCACCGAACAAAGCAATGCATCAATGTCTCTTCTGACTCGGAACTGGTGAAACAAATGGCTCAGATTTAAAAGCATTTTTTTGTGTACATTAAAAAAATGGATTGTGAGAACGCTTTCTTTACCACATCGTGTAATCTGTATTTAACATAAAGTAGATGAACTTTGGTTTTCCCCACATGAAAACAAAATAGAAGGCTCTGGATCTTTATTTCCCAATTAAAAAAAATACAAACAGATGACTTCAGACTTAAAAATTCTTGTTTTCAAACTAAGTATTTGCCAAATGCATCCATAAGGCACTTAGACAGGTTGATCTTTATTTAAAAAAATAAAATATGTGTTGAAGCAACATTCCCAAATACAAGTCTTTTGTGTGATGTTTGTATGTACAATATTGTACATATTTACATTTGTTGCCTTTTGCTGTTATAATGGGACCTTGGGCTGCCTGGTTAACTTCAGTGCCTGAAATACAAAAAATAATAATACGTCACAGATAGAAGATACCAAGTCACAGATATACAGATATACAGAAACAGATATTTATTTATAAAATATTTTACCAAGAAGTAATACATTGAGAGTTACCGCTCGTTTTCAAGTATGTCCTGGGCACAGAGTTAAGACTAATACTACAAGTTACAAATACAGTTACATAAATGAGCAGGTTATACATTATATACAAGACATTGCATGCACATTTAAAGATTATATTATGGGCGTATGAAACAGTTACAGACCAGATTAAAATGTGTGACAGCCATAGATTTGAAAGAACTTAAACTGGTGGTGGATGTGAGAGTCTCTGGTAGGTTGTTCCAGTTTTGGGGTGCACGGTAAGAGAAGGAGGAACGTCCGAATACTTTGTTGAGCCGTGGGACCATGAACAGTCTTTTGGATTCTGATCTCAGATGATAGGTGCTGCATGTGGTAGGGGTGAGGAGCTTGTTCAGGTAGCTGGGTAGCTTGCCCATAAAGAATTTGAAGGCAAGACAGGAAAGGTGAACTTTGCGCCTAGACTCGAGTGATGACCAATCTAGTTCTTTGAGCATTTTGCAGTGATGTGTCTTATAGTTGCATTGGAGAACAAAACGACAAATTGAATTGTAGAGGGTGTCAAGTTTGCTAAGGTGGGTTTGAGGTGCCGAACCATATACTATGTCTCCATAGTCAATAATTGGCATTAGCATCTGCTGTGCGATACGCTTTCTGACCAGGAGACTTAGGGAGGATTTGTTCCTGTAAAGTACCCCTAGTTTGGCATAGGTCTTGGTTGTCAGGGTATCAATGTGCATCCCGAATGCTAAGTGGGAGTCAAACCATATGCCCAGGTATTTAAAACTAGTGACAGGGGTTAGGGTGGTGTTAGTGATGGTTCTAATCTGGAGCTCAGTCGCTGGAAGCTTTAAAAATTTAGTCTTGGTCCCAAATACCATTCTTACAGTCTTGTCAGTGTTTAAAAACAGTTGGTTTTTGGAAATCCATTTTTCGAGTCTCAAAAAGTCAGACTTACCAATGCGATATATGATTGTAATATCTTTGAAAAACCCAATAAAAGAAAGTTACAAAAAAAAAGAAAAAAAAAAAAGACAAGTATGTGTTGAAGGTCAGAGAGGCTATGGCTGTGTGCATATAGGATTGTGTCATCTGCATACATGTGTATTGAGGCTTCCTGACGAGCTGTGGGAAAATCATTGATGAACACTGAGAAGAGTAGGGGCCCCAGAACAGAGCCTTGCGGTATACCACAGGTGATATCCAGGGGGTTGGAGTTAGAGCCTGAGATGGACACATGTTGAGATCTACCTGATAGGTAGGAATGAAATCAGTTTAAAGCATGCTTCCCTATTCCAGAGCTCTGGAGTTTGTTAAGCAAGATAACATGATCAACTGTATCAAAAGCCTTTGCAAAATCTAGGAATATTGCACCAGTGAGTTGACCCCGCTCCCTTCCACACTGGATTTAATTGCAAACTTTTAGCAGGGTAGTTACGGTAGAGTGTTTGGGGCAAAAGCCAGATTGGAATTGGCTAGGGAAATTTGTCTTGTTATAGTAATCGCTTAATTGGGAGTGGACACATTTCTCCATGACTTTGGATAGGATTGGGAGAAGTGAGATTGGCCTGTAGTTTGAGACAGTGTTTTTGTCCCCACTTTTGAAGATTGGGACAACTCAGGCAGCTTTCCAGGTCTTAGGGATATTGCCTGCAGACAGGATAGAATTGACTATGGAAGCAATTGGTTTGGCAATTGCTGGGGCACCAAGTCTTAGGAACCTAGATTCTAATAAGTCACGTCCACATTGGCTGCTTAGTTTTAATTTGAGGAGCGCTTGTGGAATCTCCTCTTCGGATACTGGGCCAAATTGAAAATTGTGGGCAGTGTTGGGAGGGGGTGGGGCTATAGGGGTACTCCCAGGATGAGATTCAGGTTTGTGGTTTGGGTTGCGTTTCGCAAATAAGTTAGTAGCGCACCCCACAAAGTAATCATTGAATGCATTTGCAATGTCGGTGGGGTTTGTCAGAGTAATATTGTGCTTTTGCATGCCTTGTTTGCCTTGTGCACATGTTCCGCAGGCATCTGTAGTGATTGAGATCCTTGGTAGTGCCAGTTACTTTGTAGCTTTTCCACAAGGCATCCCTGAACTGGTAAAGTGCTATAAGGTCAGGTGTAACCCATGGAAGGTGAGCACCCCGTACCCTTATTCTGCATAGTGGAGCATGGGTATCACAGAGTTTTAAGAACTCGGACTGGAAATAGTCAAGCGCAGAATCAGGGTCAGGAATTAAATCGATTCTGTGCCAAGGGCAGTTGGTAAGGTCAGCCAGAAACTGTTGTGGGTTAAAGTTTCTAAATGTTCTAGTGAGGAGAACTTTAGGGCTTGATTGGGGCGGTTTAATTTTCCTTACACAGTACACTATTGCATGGTCACTGAAAATGTCAGGAAGGATGCCAGAGGATTGGATTCTGCTGGGATTTGAGGAGAGAATCCGGTCTAGCAAGGAATGGTTGTGCGATTTCAGGTTTGTCCGTGTGGGTTGGGAAATGAGTTGTGATAGGTTAAGCGATTTGATTTGTATCTGGATTTTGTGGTTTTTAGGGTCAAGCCAATTGAAGTTGAAATCCCCAGGAACTAGCAGCTCACTCTTCTCATTCAGAGAGGAAATTGAGCCAAGAAACTGAGTGATATCAGTCAGGGACTGTAGAGGGGCTTTAGGGGGGCGGTAGATGCCAGCAAGCAAGATGGGCTTAGAAAAGGGGAGGCAAATTCTGCCAACTAGGATTTCAAAAGAGGTTGGGCTTGGGGGGCAATTGAACAGTGTAAATTGTAGGATGTCTGCAATATAAAATAACACCCCTCCTCCTCTCTTTGACCTATCTCCCCCAGAAATGGAGTATCCCTGAATGGCAATATGTGCATCAGGAGTTTTAAGGGTTAGCCATGTTTCTGTAAGGACGATGGCTTCTGGTTTATGCATAAGGCACCATGCTCTTAGTTCATCCAGTTTGGGCAGCAGACTCCGGATATTTATATGGGCGACAGATCGCCCTTTTTGGAATTTGAAGGGGGTATTCTCAGGGGTATGGGACAGAGTTGTAATGGGAGGGCCTAGGTTAGGTTCAATATCTAATACTAGGAGAGAGAAAGAACCCCATGGTTCTTTCTCTCTCCTAGTATTAGTTCATGTTTACCCCAGATAGCAGCACCACCGACCGAACTGTTTAGCAGTTGCGAGGGTACTCTCCTTCCCCTCCCCCCTTCTTTCCCTTTACTTCGCTTAGGTTCAATATCACCTGCTAAAGAGAGTAATAGAATGAGTAGAAATTTGAGTAGTTGTCTGCAAGTTGTTACTTTATGATGTTTGCCATTTGAGTGTGCAGTGGTTGGTGTGCTAGTTTTCAGGGTTCTCCACCAACATTCAGTAGATAGTGCAAGGCTTTTGAGTAATCCAGGGTGTATGGTGATGTCGGGCGTGGGCCAGGAGGGGTGGAGTTCGTAGTGGATAGAGAGAATAACATTTCAATGAGGCCACGAGAAAGAACAAAGTGGAGGTAAAAAAGTAGGTTCATTATGCCAGAGGTAGGTAATGCTGCATGGATCTGTTTTGAGCCAAGTGTGTGTGCAGACTAAACAGCAAGGGTGTGCCTTTACCTTGTCAAATGTTTTTCTGCATTGCAATGCTTGGGTCTATGCAGTGGGCTGAGTTAGCAGTAGTGCAGGAGGTAGTTGTGTGTAGTCAGTGTTGGAAGAGGTTGTAGTGAAATAAGTTGTAAAGGGGTGGGGGGTTAAATTGTGCAGGCAAACAGCAGGGATCATAGTGTGATCATATAAGCTCACCGTTTGTTGCCTTGTGTAGAAGAGTTTGCAGAAGGAAGCAGTCACCAGTCACCTCTAGTCAAACTATAGTCTAACTATATATTCTCAATTAAAAGCTCACTATATCATGCTAATGCAGGGGGGTTATTGGTTTTATACATATAAAGCAGTCACATGACTCCCCAATAAATCAGTCACATGACCCCCTCCCCAATAAATCAGCTTGTTCCAGTTGGTCAATTAGCAGCACATAGTTAAAAAAAAAATTAAAACCACCTTTTGAGATCCACACAGACCAAAACATCATTACTAAAGGCCGCTGCGTAATTCTTTTAAAACAGGACTTGCAGATCAGGGATATGCCCCGCAGTTTATCTAACGCAGTTTACCAAAAGGTATAGTACAAGTGACCTTACGGAGTAATCAGATAAACAGCTCTTTGACATTGGAGAACCTTAGCTAGGAATATATGTGACGAAGATTTATTCACACTCGGCAACCAAGATAAATGTGCGGAATAAGTGGGACTGCTTGTTTAAATCACACATTTGCATCACAGTTGTCATTACGCTTTTAAATACGTTGTTGTTTTGTTTCAGAAGAACCACGCTTAACTTTAATGGGAACCTGGATCTGTTGCCACCATTTTGTCACTACAGAAAGAATACAGCATTCTAATCTTACCACTATTAAAAAAAAAGGCCTTCAGATCTTTTGCCCTCATCTACCTACTGTATATTGCATTTTGGGACTAATGTTCACGATGTCACTGTACTATACTAGTATATGTATACTTAGAATATGAAGTGCATCGTGCTTGCATCTCTCTCGGAGATTAATTCACAAGATGGTTTTTGTTCATGGCTTCCCATATTCTTTTTTCCTGTTATGTACAAACCACTTGTGTGCCAAAGGAGACTACAATGTATTACAAAGAAATATGTTGCAGGAATTCCTGGCAGTGAACTGGTTAATAAATGTGAATTGTCAAGAGACATGTTACTCATCAGCATTTTGCCGCTTGCTCACTTAAAGGTGGGGTTCGCCTACCCATTCTTTTTTACTTTTGAAAAAAAAAAACAGGTGGAAAGCTGGGGGGTTTCCGGAGCTGGACCGCATTCATTTAAATTCTGGGGACCCCCTGCTCCCTGAAATACTTACCTCTGAAGGTGCGCCCAGTACCGTCCCCTGCCGGGCTCGCAAAATGGAGTTTTAAATCTCCCGCGACACGCAGACCAATAGAAAGCCACAACGGGAGATTTAAGAATCAGGAAGTACCCGCAGCACCTACAAAGATGAATATCTCAGGAAGCAGGGGGCCCCAGGAGCTGAAATTAACGCGGTCCACTGGCTTTACAACTGTTAAAAAAGTGAGGGATGCTCCTTTAAAATAACACTCATAATATGTAGAATTTACGGGCCACATGAGAATTCTGAGAACAGTATAAAAGTTAAGAACGTTTAAAATATGGACGTACAAAAGCAGAGAGAGAAAAAAGTCACTTTGTGGATGAAGTCCTGCTTTAGTAAACATTCACTCTTTCTGATTAACATACACAAAGACTTCCTCCACTTTGAGATTTCTGTCACATTTCAAAACTAGAAATGCAGTATTCAAGGCTCTAAATATTTAACATCAGTCCCACATTAACAGTTGGCATAGGTGTCATCATTATTTTCACAAAGCCACAGGGGGCAAAACAATGTTAGAATATGCCATTGAGGGATTCATTTTGATTGACTTAATTGCAGGGGAAAGTTAAAATAGATTTCAAGTCTCTCCTTTATATGGGAAGAAAGAAAAAAAACACAGTTGAAATAAACACGCTATGTTTTGTTTTGAAACCATCAGAAGCTCATATGCACACTACGGTTAGTGAACACCTTTGCTTCTACAGCAGTTGTTCTGGAACCTCTACTCAGAGCCCTGATTAAGACCGGGGTTCTGAGGCCAGCAACCGACATTCTATTTCTATGCAAATTCAACTGGGAGAATTCTGTAGAGACTGTTTTTTTTTTAGTGATGAACAAGAAACTCCATATAAGTGAAGTTATTAGGAACGGGCTACAATGCTACTATAACTGGTAGTTGATAAATACTTTTCCTACCACTTTTTTTTTGTAACAAGCAGAATTGTTGTTTTTGTTTAGAAAACTAAATATACTTGGCTTATTGTTTCGGGCACCTTATTACCTATGCTGCTTATATTTTCAAGTGTTTGGCACTTTTTTCCTTTCCTCTGATGACCAGAGTTCAGCCTTTAAAATCCAGTGCCAAGGCCTAGGCACTGTAACTCACTCAGGGGTTTGTAGTTAGGATACACACACAGAAATGAATTTAATACTGTACCGAACAATGCCAACACAGTACTGTTTAGCTGAAAGTACAAGCACAAGAATAACCATCTCAGCAAATGTAGCAAAGTGTGTGCCCCTTTTTGTATACCAAACTTGCTAAAAAGGAGTTGTGCAATTTTCAAGGTTGATCAAATCATTTTAAAACATGCTGAGGATGTCCCATAACTGTACATTGAATCTGTGCAATGTGAGCGCTTTCTTGTTGCACACTTCTTTCACACTTATATAATTTGCGTTGCTTTCAGTTATATTAATTGGTCTCACTAAACAATGGAGGTGCAGGTTTAAAAATAGTTTTCACCATCTAAATGCTTGTCTACTGTTGCTTTAGTGCCATATGTTTTGAACACAAGTTCATTTTTACTTTAATCACAGGTGTTGTTAAAATTTGTGTCATAAAACAGATTTTGTTTGTAAAGACCAATAAAGCGATTCCATCGCTTTTGAGAATAAATATTCCAGAGGCGATCACGTTTCCAAGAACTCCATTTTTTATTGTAGAAACCTCTGCAGGATTGAATCCGCAGTCTGGTACGTAGTATAGATTCTTACCTTCTGTCTGGAAAGCATCCATGATTTGATCGTCGGCACTAATACACTCCCAAGAAGAATTTGAGCTGGGTGATATATTAACAAGGGAACGGAGATCAACGAGAGATGCTCATATCCCGCAAAAACAATCTTCAGCATAGGAATCCCTGATAACACAAAGATCACAGCATTATAGACAGACCATCCTGTTGCATGCATTGTAAAGAAACAGACGTTTCATTCTAAAAGAGAAACTCGTTTTTGATGTTGTTTCTGCCACAAACAAACATATTGGTTCCTCTACTGTTCTTGCAGAAAACGTCTACATTTATTCAAGTTACACAAAGCCAAATGAAGGACTGGTGGTGTTGTATGCGCTGAGCAAGGGGCTTTCATAACTGAAGTACTGGGCCTCTGTTTGACTTGATTGTGTAGCAAGATGTGGCAAAACTCACTGTCACCGCCGCTGCGGCCGAAGAAGCAAAAGTCTGCCCAGACCGAGCTTTGGGGGGAGGGGTTCATGCTTCTGAATGGGACCCACACAGCATTAATCCTCCAGTGCCGTGATCGCGGGTGGCAGCGGCGACAATAAGGTTTGCTACATCTTTACTTTGCTTAACAAAGTGTACACGCTGGTATCTACAGGTGTAGGCAGAATTCCTGACCCCACTGCTGATGAAAACCACAGGAATGCAGCTGCAGCAGGGATCAAGAGAGCAGGAAGTCCGAAAAGGAAGTATGGTCCCCCCCAGGGCTCCGCGTCTCGGGAGCCGCAGCATTTTGCTCTTTTTTTCCCTTGCCATTGCTCTTGGGACATCTGTATTTGCTGTGATTACTTCGTATCCCCACACAAAGTTTTTCTTACGTAGAGTACATATTGAGGTCCTATAACGTATTTTAAAGCGAGGCTCCCAATACTAACATTTTGTAACTTTGCTTCTTGGTGATAGATGACAATTTTCACTAAATCCCAAGCAAGCTGTTGATCTTTATTGCTTATGTAACACATGCATTTTACTAGGATGGCAACATTTCTATAGGTAATATTAGAACAAATTCACAGTTATAAAATGCACTTCTACTGAGGCCATGAGTGCTGCAGAAGCAGGGGTACAAAACGCAATAAGCGATGCTTAGCCTTACCTGACGGCGCGGTTTAGGAAAGGTTCAACTCTTCAATGATATATACTTATAGAAATAAATATATATATATATTTTTGATAGATATTAATACATATCAGAAAATATACAACAAATGACACACTACTAACAGGGTGTAAAACACTACTTAAGTACTCTATATAAAGTGCATATAATAATCAATAATATTACATATGTGAAAGTGTTAAATGTTCTGCTAGTTATAGTCCAGTTCTAGTACTTATAGGGGCCTATGCAGAGAGCAGCGAATTTTAAAATTGGCGAATTTATTAAAAAGTAGCTTTTTTGGAGAGTTTTAATCTCCATATGCAGAGAAGTGCGAATTCTGCTATGTTTAACATGGATGCGTGTGGCGAGTTTAAATTGGCGAGATGCGCGCTTCAGAAATGTGTTAAAACAAATTCGCGCCTTTTTTTTTCCCTTTGCAATGGCCGCGAGCGGCAGTTTTTTCTGGCGAGGCAAAACGGAGACAATCGCGCCATTTTATTGGCGCGAACAGCCGCTAGATGCCGTTCGCGCCTCTCTGCATACGGATATTTTTAAAACTGGCGAGATTGAGGTTCTCGCCAGCCGCGAGGCGAGTTTTACAAATAGAAAAGAAAAATTGGCGCGTTTTTCGGAAATCTCCATTTTCTGCTGTTTTCTGCGCGATTATCTCCAAAAAATGGCGAATTTCGAAAATTCGCTGCTCTCTGCATAGGCCCCATAGTCTGGTACTTATAGCTGCCTGGTAAAGTCCACCGATTAATCTTCAAAATCAGAAAGGTGGAAAGATAGCAGCAGTTCTGCTTTAAGAGACGCAGCTCGGGTTGTATAACAAAGCTATTACAAGGAGAGCCTCGGGATGAGAAGGTGCAAGTCTACCCCATGCTTGTGTTCACAAGTGCCACCTTCTCTTAACATGACTCTAAAAATAGAAAGTTCTCAGGGTCGCTTTTTTCTATATCTTGATTAATCCGGCGTTACTAGTGATCATTTATATCGGTGATCAGTGATCTAATAGTTATGAGAACAAGCAACGACAGTAAATTAAATGTAAAAACCAAATCGCCGGGTGATCGTTGGATTATCAGGTGGACGTTGATACTCTGTTCCGGGTTTTCACCCCAGTGGAATCAAATGGAGGATATAATATAAAAGAACCGAAAGAAAAAGACACACCGTATAATACTGTATGATGAAAGAAACCGTATCTATGTAACCCAAGGCATGGTGGCATTCACAGCGCTGAGCAGCGCTGACGCTCATGCTCTCCAGGTCAAGCAGGAGCTTTATTTGTGTCCCAGCATGAGCGTCAGCGTGCGCGCTTGTGAGACGGGTGGGAGGCGGGGCTAGCGCGACACGTCACGGTGCTGACGTCACGGACTCCCATTGGCTTTTGGCGGTCACGTGACCGGCCCTGCGCTTCCCTCAGCGGGAAAACTTAAATTTTGATGTCGGCTGCAATTCCACACGCCTCCGCATGCCTGCGGAAGCGCCGTCTAAAGCCGCGCTGATAGGGATAATGTTTCCCGTCAGCGCGGCTCAGCACGGTCTTTTTGACCATGGCCCTGGCCTTATCTCTGCTCAAGGCAGCCACAAATACAGGACGATTCCCTAGGGGTGTGTGGTCAAAATAGTTGCAATGATTATGCAGTCAGCCAATCAGACTTGGAACAGTGTAGAAAAAAGGTATATACAATGTATTGAAAAAGTCTTCTTATCGTCAAGTGATCCTCATTGAAATCCTACTCACAAGATGATTCTTGGAATAAAAACATGTATTTCTCTCCCTTCCGCCTCACCCCCTCTCACCACCCTCCCGCCTCGCATGTATTGCTCTCCCCTGCGTCTCACTCTTACTCCCTCTTTTCCTCACTCACCCCCTCTCCTCTCCCTCCGTCAATTGCCCCACGCTCACTCATTCCCTTCCCCCCACAAGATATATACCAAAAAACTTTCCCCCCCAATGCAAAAAACTCAATCCCTCTGTCCCACGCCAAGCTTCCGACAGGCCTCCCTCTCGTGCCGTCGCGTGCCAGAAGCAGAGAGCGCTGACGTCAGAGCGCTTCCGGCGTGGTGACGCAGAGAGGCCCGTCGGCGTGGAACAGAGTCATGCAGGCTGCTGCTAAGGGAGAGTGGGGGCCCGGCTGCGAGAGGACCGACAGACTGGCCTGGCCAGAGGTCGGGCCCAGCTTGCAGTGCCGGCCGGCAGGGCCCCCCCGACTCACCAGGCCCGGGACGCCAACCCTAGCAGACCCGCCCTGTTGGCGGCCCTGCTGAGATCAGATACTTGTAAGGAACCCAACCCTCTCTAATAACGTGTCTGTGATCAGATGCACTGTAAGTTCTTCTGTATTTGTGTCGGTTTTCAAATGACCTGAAAATTGCAGGGAACCCTTTAAGGATGCCCACGAAACCCTGGTTAAAAAATCACTGATCTAAAGATACATTTGCAGCAGAAGAAATAAGAATTGTGTTTAAACTTTGATGCAATCTTGCCATCAAAAAAACAAAAATGAATTACATTTTAGAGTTCGGTTAAATATCATCTAAATCTAAAGCACCTTGACTCTTCCAAATTAGGACTTCCATTCCTTTGCAAGAATCACTTTTTAAATGAAAAAAAAACAAAACAAAAAAAAAACATATGCACAATTCCAGAGCAGTTAAAATGTTATGATCTTCTCCAATGGTGCTTTCTATATGGGACTTTATGACCTTGGTTTCACTAGCTGAAACAGGGACCAATGTACCCATCTTATCACTATTTAAAGCTGCAGACCAAGCAATATCCTACCTGTGTTGTTTTTAATCAATCAGTTCTGTACTATGAGAAAATACTTGTAGCAACTCTGAATTACATTTTAATGTATTATAATGTAACAAGCCTTTTTTTGTTTCTATAGCAACCATTTACAAAGCCACAGATACTGAGTAAATACTCCTCTGCAGTCATTTAGTGAACGACCGATGCCAAATCTTGACCGATCGATCACAGGAGAACGGATCGATTGGCAACTTCGCTAATTACTTATCATTGTATGGATTGTATTGATGTACATATTAAAGGGGGGGGGGGGAATTAAACAAAAACGGTAGCTTGGACTGCTGCTTTAATCTAGTTAACATTTTTTGTATTATTGTTTTTGCCTTTTTCTACCTATTGTATTGTGATGTGAGGTAGAATATGTTTGTGCCGTTTAAATAAGCGATAAGTGACAAGCAGCACAATATTTGGGCTACAAAATTATTAAAAAGAAGAAGTGACTTGTATGCTAAAGTAAGAACTGTAAACAAGATTCATGGGTTCAAGGTTATCTCAATCGGGAAAATCAAGTTAGACGACCATAGCAGCCATTGCAGATGTCAGACAAAACCTGGAGTATAAAGTGAGGTTAATACAATCTGATTACTTTGCACAGCATCCAGGGATTATAAATATTTACAGGTAAAAACAAGCTCAACAATGTAACTTGTTCTGTAAATGATGTACAGCACACCACAACACCTTCTAGCAAGTAGAAAAATATGTAAGCAAAGAACGTAATTTCATAGTTTGAGGATGAAACAAACCCATTTATCCATCAAATTCAACCTATGCTAAATTTAGACCACAGATACTTACACTATATTTGTATTTACAGTATTTTGATCTAGAAGAAGGCAAACGAAGCCCCCCAGTGAAATATCATCCAATGATATCTCATAATGGGCGAAATCAATTCCTTCCCAACTTCAAATAATGGCAATAAGATTTCTCTCTGGATCAACATTCTTTCCATGTTTACTTTTTTTGTATATCCCTGTATATCATTTCTTTCTAAAAAGATGTCCAACATTTTTTTTGGAAGATATCTATTGTATCTGCCATTACAGTCTCCATGGGTAATGAATTCCACATTTTAACAGCCCTTACTGTAAAGAACCCTTTCCTTTGTTGCTGGTGAAATCTCCTTTCCTCCAACCTAAAGGGATGCCCCCGAGTCCTTTGTACTGCCCTTGGGATGAATAGTTCTTTTGAAAGCTCCTTGTATAGTAACAGAATATATTTGTATATAATTATCACATCCCCTCTTAGACGCCTCTTTTCTAATGTAAAGAAATCCAAATTAGCTAGCCTCTCCTCATAAGTCAGACCTTCTAGCCCCTTTATTCATTTGGTGGCTCTTCTCTGCACTTTTTCTAGTTCCATAATGGTGTTATGGAGTGCTGCCTAAAACTGTACTCCATATTCAAGGTGTGGTCTTACTAATGCTTTATAGAGGGTCATAATTATCTATACTTCCCTTCCATCCATTCCACGTTTAATGCAAGATAAGATCTTGTTTGCCTTTCCATCTACTGAATGACTTTGGGCACTATTGCTAAGCCTGCAGTCTACAAGCACTCCTAAATCCTTCTTCATCAAGGTTTCCCCTCATTAATCCCCATATAATTTGTAAGTTGCCTGTTTATTCTTGTTTCCCAAATGCATAACTTTACATTTATCTGTATTATACCTCATCTGCCATTTACCTGCCCAAGTTTCCAGTCTCTCCAAGTCCTCATTAGCCCATATCCATAATAGACCCGTGGGACATGCTATCACTCTCTTTTTACTCTATTTCCCTTCTCCCGGCTGCACTTTATCCTGTTGTATTTTTAGCTAATCTTTTTTATATATATATATGTAAAGGATTATAAAATGTCTATTTTAACTTTTTTATATACTAATACTGTGTTTCTTTTTATTCCAGCAAGGTTTTATATATTTATGGTAGGCTAGATTATAGGTTAGTTATTTGTCGATTGGTGTTTTTAGGTTTTGTCAATAAAGTTTTTGTTTTAAAAGTAATAGTATATCTTCCCTATCACTTTGACCATGGCTCAGATGATTGGTCTAACTTTAATAGTCTGACCAATGAGACATCTCTGAGAGGTATTTAAGACCTCTGGGTAATGGCCAAAAATTATTCCCTGAAGAAGTACTTAGATGTACGAAACGCGTTGGATGTATTTAGTTTATGCCAATTTATTGTTTTTTATTATCCCCTGTATCTGCATTGTATTCAATACCATTTGGTTTTTTTTTGCTGATTGAAGCGGTTATTGCGCCGCTGTAGAGACTCTGAAGGACTTTCTTCTGCTCCTTCCTTATTGCCACGGGAGCTGTGACGTCACCCCGCTACATCACGTGACAGAGCGACATCGTGGCACGCCGTGCAGGTGCATGCAATTGCGGAAGTGTCTGCTGAGCCTCTCCATCGGCTCTAAACTGCCCTGTCACTGCTGCAAACGGAGGATTGTAAGAAAAGAAGAAAAACCCCTGGAAGAGGCATACTGCCGCCTGAGACTTTGTTTCAGTGAGTGCTTGAACCTGCAGTTGAGCCAGACTGCTGCTAAGGAACTCCCCTGAAAGCAGCTTCCAGCTGGACAAAGAGTGTATGAGGGATCCTGTGCCCCACAACCACCACAGAGGCTCCTGCAGATAAAGCTGATTCCCCTGTCTACAATCCTGGAGTGGTAACAAGTGTTATATACACTAAATGCTTATGTATTCCTTATTTGATGTACGCAGATTTTATACCCCAATATTATTGTAATACATTTTTATTACTTGCTTCACTATTTGGCGTTGTGCGCTGTTTTCTTTTTGTTTCCATTTCCTAGAGTGTGTGGGGTGCTGAGCCACCCCCAATGTTTATAGCAGCAGACGCCCTTATCAACCACACGGTTATGATTTAATTTATTATATAATCACTTATTCACTTGGTATTGTGGTTTATATAGTCTATATATGGTTTAGTCACTGCACTTTAATTAGTTATAAGTAGGAGTTAGATAGTAGCGCACAGTTTATTTTTGTTTGTTCCCCCACCCCACTCCATTCCCCCCACGCACCCACTGTGACATGCGGCGGCGATAGCCGCCGGCGCCGCTCCTAACGGCCGCCGTTAACCCCACACGTCCGCTGCCATGGGTGTACAAATATGGCTGGGCAAGAGCTTCCGGTGCTGCGGGTGTGGGTGTAGTTAGATGGCGGAAGCCCCGCAAGTCCTCCGGCTGTTCAGCCTCTCTCCTCCCTAAAAAAAAAAAAAAGGGATGTGTGTGGTGCTCTCAAGACAATACTTAAAGCCAAAAATAGGTATAGGAAATGGAAAACAACCCTTAAATGAATATATGAAGTGTCTCTAGGATGCAGCCCGGTAATGATAATCCCACAAACCAGGTAGTAAGGAAAATATCAGTAACACCAGCAGGTGACCGGTAGATGAAACATCCTATAAATGACACAATGATATGGACAAAAGAGGAACGAACTCACTTGGGAATCTTCATCCACTATAAGCAGCAAGTCCAATCAATTCCAATGTCCCAGGGTTGAGTGTGCATCCGTAAAGGGTACTCTTGATGAAAAACAAATGGAGAAAAAACGAAGCACCGAATCCAGCTGTGAGTACAGCAATAACACCAATAGGGATACGTACCAAAAAATAAGCTGTTTAATTGGATCAGAACAAAGTAACAAACACACCTACGCGTTTCGGACCTCTACAGTCCTTTATCAAGGTGAATACAACAATAACCCATGGAGTGCAATTTATACTCACCACATAAGCGTGTAGGCCAGTAGCGGAGCACTTCCGCGTACGTCACGTGTGTCGGGTGGGTGACCCCTAACCTGTGACGCACAGTCGCGTAGTCACGCTGCATAGTCAGTAACCTGGGGTCGCGTCATGCGTAAAAGGGGTGGGAGAAACACTGCTCGCGCGTATACAAAACGCACCCGTAGCTAGTGCCTCCCACTCGATAAAGAAATAGCGCGTGACGTCACTCCGTTGACTGACATGTGACCAAAAGGTCAACATGCTAAGCGCAACTAGGCAACCAGGCCTAATGCGTACCGTGGTGTGCATACTACAAAACAAATACATCTTTATTAACATGAACAATAAAAAATAAAAACACTCGTAATGAGGAAAAACATAAAGCTAATAAAACCAGTTAAAAAATAATTTTAAAAACAATTGAAGGTAACCTAAGATATCAGATTATCAAGATCCTCATAGTTAGTTGCATTATGTTGTAAGGGTATAGTGAAAGCATATTAATATAACAAGTAAGTATAATCATACATAAATTGATAGCTTCACTGCCCAAAGAGATAATGAAAAAAGACCTTTGTCTAATTGTAATGTAACTAATTTTTATGTCTCCATAATAGATATTCCTTATGTACATGCCTAAGTCTGACAATATTACTTAATCTATATGTTAGCATCTTCAGTCACATGTAAAGAGAGCCTGAAAAATAGGAATTGCGCAAAACTAGGTATCAAACAGAAGGGTCCCAATATCCCAATCTGAATTTAACCCATATGGGGTACGTGTTTGTACTCCCCGATCCACGCGATTGAACTAGGACAGCACAGCACGGGGGGGTTGCTCGCCTCTCACTGCTCCGGTAACGCGGGAAGCGGGGGACACACATGCACACACTGACCGACACACATGCACACACTGACCGACACACATACATACTCTCTGACCGACACACATACATACTCACTGACTGACACATATACTGACTGACACATGTGTGCCGAGCACGCGCGTTATAAGTCAATTTCTGTGACAAAAGTCAAAGAAGTTTCACTTACTATGTGCGTGCACAGCACACACAGCTTTTTTTTTTAAATATAGGCACCACATCTGCTTAATGGCAATCTTGGGGTACTGAGCCTGTGAAAATGGAGTCCTTAAATATTAAAAATGGAATGGTTTGGTTATTACTTAACTCCTTAAGCACTCTTTGATGTATGCCATCGGGGCCATGTGCCTTATTTACTTTAATTTTATCAAGCCGCCTATGAACTTCTTCCTCAGTTAACCAAATATTCATTGATATAGAGGTTGTGGCTTCCTCCTGTTGCACTATTTTTGCAATTGATTCCTATCTGGCAAATAAAGGCAAATAATTTGTTTAATACCTCTATTTTTTCCTTATCTCCAATAACTTACCTGCTCATCTCACACTGAAAGGGTCTTAATAAGTTTTTAGGGCTGATCTTACTTTCTATTGCAATCCTTTTTTCATTTAAAATTTTTGCTAATTTGATTACTTTTGCAACTTTTGCTACATTCCTAATAATTCTGATACGATGCCTCCGTCCCTTTCGACGAAGAATCTAAAAGCCTGCCTCTTCCTTTCCATTTCCTCCCCTACCTGTTTATTTAACCACATTGGTTTAGACTTGTTTCTTTTAAATGTATTTCCCAAGGGTACACACTGGTAAGTGTGGTTTTGTAACAATGTTTTGAAGACTGACCATTTATCTTCCACATTTTGCCCTGCAAAAACATCATCCCAATATATTCCTTGTAGATAATTCCTCAGTTTATTAAAATCTGCCTTTCTAAAATGTAAAGTTTTTGTTGAACACATATAAGGTTTTTGAAAATATATTTAAAATGAGACCATGTTATGATCACTCTTTCACAAATGTTCCCAGACTTGAATATGTGTTATTACGTCTACATTGTTTGATATTACAAAATCTAGTAATGCCCCTCTCCTCGTTGATTCCTTGTGTAATTGTCTTTCAGCACCCCCAAAAAACCTTTTCTTTTTGTTATAATGCTAATCTCATGGCTCCAGTGATTGATAGTTAAAATCCCCCATTATGCAAACATGACCTAGTTTTGATGGCTTCACCATTTGCAAAAGTATTTTTGCTTCTTCAATCTCACAGATATCTGTTTTTTTTTTAGTATATCCCTACAAACATTTTCTTTATACTTTTACCTTCATTGCCAATTTCTATCCACAAGGTCTCTACATTTTCTTCATTCTCTTCATCAACATCTTCCCTTATAATAGGTTTTAGATCCGGTTTAACATATAAAAATACTCTACCACCTCTTCTATTTGCTCGATCCCTCTGAAAACTAGTGAGTAAAATAAACCTTCTTGTTTTCATTTAATAAAGAGAGATTTATTTAAGCAATGACACGGCTGATTTTGTAAAGATAATAGGCTACATGTAGGGTTGCCACATTTAAGTTTTTATAATACGAGACGCCAAAATCCAGTATGAAAGTGTGACGTCATAACGGAGTGATGAATGATTTGCAAATGCTTGGAGCTGAATGATATCTCATACTTGACCGATATATTCTTTGCTTTAATCCTCTTTGCGCTTGGCAGGACGGGGAAAGACTCGCACTGAACTAACCATTAATGGTGGGGAAAAAAGTAACGCCAATAGGGGTGGGTGTCATGGTATGAGATGACCAGGCAATGTCCTAACTTATTTTAATAATTTAGAAAGGTAACATCTATCGGAAAAGGTAACTATGACACTCCAGTAGAAAACTATTAAGTTTTTATGACTGACTTCATTACAGTAATTTTAAATTCAGGCATTTCACATCAAGGCACTAAAATACAGGACAATTATGCGGTTTGACAGACCTTTCTTGGACAAAGGGACAAGTCATTGAAATAAGGGACAATCTCATATATACAGTATGGTATGTCTGGCAACTTTAGCTACATGGGACATTAATAGTTATTGTGGCTCTTTATAACACTGCAATTTATTATATCTCTTCGTTAGATGGCATGGAGTGGCTTTATTGATACTGTAACATTCAGAATATGGGTTCTATTCTAGCATTCCAGGCCTCTCAATAACAGAGGTGAAAAACCCGTATTCCCTAGCAGGTAAGTGCCCCATTTTATATCACTACATTGAATATAATGTAAAGCTGCATAGCTTGTGTTTAGGGATTCCAGTTTTCTGTGTTTATGTATTTGTAAAATCAGCTGTATTTTAATTTTGTTTTTCCAGGTTTATTGGTGTTAACAATAATAAGAGATACATTTAAATCGTTTTTTATCCGTACCATTTTTGTTAGTTTCCATATTCCACCTGTGTTACTTTTGTCTAATACCTGAGACTGGGCTGCTAACAGATGTGGAACTCAATAGGAAATGATGCTTTCTATTGCTTATTGGTTTTGACCGGAAGTGTACAATGATTGATTGGTGAGAATTTTCTAGTGTATTTAAGTTGGAATCAAAATTCCAATGCACAGTTAATAATACACCAGCTTCCATTCCATTCACTTCAATGGATTCTGCCGCATTGTCAACAGTGTGTCATCTCACTTCCCACTATATGAAGATGGGAAACAGAATTTGATACACTGTCAAAGCCCAACACATCTCAAACATTTCATAAAGAGTTTTATACAAAGATGATAGTGTACCACAGTACCCTAAGGTAACTGTACAAATATACATAAATAACAAAAAAACACTCTGGAAAACACATTTACGCAAATGCAAGTCTGTGGATCTTTTCATCTTGCTATTACCACAGCAATAGAAATGAAGCAAATTAATTTTAATGCTCTAAGGTACTGATTCTGTGTCACTATGGTTGACAGAACTCGACGAGACTTTATGAGATGGCATTTGGCTTTATGGAAGTGAGCACTATGCATGAATTTAGAGGGACTTTAAGCTGTCATGCTGAAAAATGTTTATAAAACATTAATCAAAAATGCCTCTTTAATACAATGCATTGTCTGAAAGATGTTACGAGGCACATATTGCAAATGGATTCTTTTCTGACTAAAGTAATTTCTCTGAAACACATTCTCCCAATGCTATACAAGTACACAGTGCACGGAAGATAAAGAGCACTTCCCCAACACATTACTACCTGGTCCAAACACTTGGGAAATCACTAATGTACAGCATGCCATATTTCCATGTCGCACATGACACATTTGTCTAAAATTACCCAACAGAGTTTGACACTGCGGTATAATCCATAAACAAGCCTTTCAACTGACATCTGCCAAGTAAGGGGTTCAAGTGAGAGCTTTCTTCTTCTAACAAGACTGTTAGAGGTTTGATTTATCTTAGACACTTTTATGGAAGAAAGAATGTACTGAAACTTACAGTATGTTTAGTTTCTATTGAATCCAATAGGTTGATCAGATTCTCTTAAACTGTGAAAAACGTGCAGTAGCTTTTCACCCTTTCATTGCAGTCCCTCTTTCCCATCACTCTGCTGTACTAGTACTATTTTCATTTTAAAACAGCACTCACACATTTTGCAACATTTTAAATAGACTGAACAGTTTGTGGTGAATGCTTTACAAAGGTAGATATTCAGAATCCTGAATGCAAATTCCATGAAAACACTGCTCGGCATCCCAAAATGAAGAAGAGTAAGCGTGTTGTTTTAACTGCTCTTACCCTATCCTTTTGGAATTCACATAAGCTGTGAAGCATTACAAGTCGGGCAACAGCAGATAAGGTCTTCTAGAATGTGGTTCCTTTTTAGGTTAAGTTGTAAAAAATAAACTACATGGTACTGGAATGTTTGGCTCACAAGATTTCGATGCTTCAAATAAAAGTATATGAACCCCTCTATTTCCACAGTTTACACGTGCAATGAGTCTGTGCTGCCTTAGTAAACAATAATTGGACCCCTTGAACAAAACCAGACAAGACTTGTGTACATACAAAAAGGTGTACACACACACACACACACCTCTCTCCCCCCCCCCACATCCCACTCCATATATATCTATATCTATAAACTGTAGAAAGACCTAGACGCACAAGAAAGGGGGAAAAGGGGAGACAAACATAGAACGTATGTCTGTGTGAAGATGTGATGAGTGCTTGATAATGCACTTACACTTAGATGAGGATTATGGAGCCTTTATCCAAAATTATGGACAAGGAACAGTACGATTGCTTGGGCTTTGCTGTAACCAGATATCCTGATGGAGTCTTGGGTATATCTTTATCCAGTTAAGCTACTCCAGGATATTTAGGGTGCTTTCGATGTGGAAACTATCTCCGTCACAGGGTAACGCTTCTATGTGCAGAAGGAGAGAGATTCTGATCGTGACCGGAGTGAATAGCAAGGACTGCAGAGTCAAGATCTCGCAAGACCCCCGTGACGCGAAACTGTGTGGCCACACACAGAGCTGGTGCATGGAGAATAGAAGATACAGCTCCGGCGAGATCCCCAGTATTACACGTGATGCGGAAGTGAGCTGGTTTACTAGGTGAGAGCTGAGGCACAGAGGAGAAAGGACACAGCTACCGTGAGATACCCGGTGTGACCCGTGACGCGGGGGCGGCCAAGTACACTGAGCTCACTGAGTGTGACTGATATACAGAGGAGAGCTCCGGCAGGTATCTTACCTCAAGACGTGACGCGGAAGTGATGCCAAAGATCGGCAACTGAGTGTGAGAGACTCAGTCTGCACAAACGCTCTCACTGCCTTTTAGTGTCTCACAAATGTGAGTTTTACACCTATACAGTATGTAAAAGTTATATTTTTAATAAATCAGTATTATACTATGTCTGTTTCATCCCCATGATACTTTCCTGAGACAGAGATAGAGTTTCCACATCGAAAGCACTCTAAATATCCTGGAGTAGCTGAACTGGATAAAGATATACCCAAGACTCCATCAGGATATCTGGTTACAGCAAAGCCCAAGCAATCGTTCTGTTCCTTGTCCATAAATTTGGATAAAGGCTCCATAATCCTCATCTAAGTGTAAGTGCATTATCAAGCACTTATCACATCTTCACACAGACATACTATGTTTGTTTCCCCTTTCCCCCTCTTTTTTCCCTTTTCTTGTGCGCCTAGGTCTTTCTACAGTTTGTAAATCTTCTTGGCACCTGTGGGGTCGTGTACCTTCATGGCAGCAAAGATTAGGGAAAGTACAGTAATCACGGGTTAGCACCTCCCTTTATATAGTGATTGGTTAATTTCAATCATTTATTGTACAGTATATTGTGTTATTTTAGCACGGCTGGTAATTGTTTATTGTTCTAATATATATATATATATTGCAGAATAAATGAGTTCTTCAGTATTAGGTGATACCTTTTTTATTGGACTAACAGTTTGTGTCATACTGTAGGACAAGCTTTCGCGAGTTCTCCTCTCTTCTTCAGGTCAAGCAATACTGATATACACAGGAATTTATGGCTAAAACAGTGTAGATATATATATATTTATTTGCACCCATCTAATGAAGCGAATCTTCATAGCTGAAAACCAGGAGTACTAAGGATAGCATGCAAGAACAGTGTTTGACCATCAGGCTGTCAGTGCAAGCGAGTGACTGCAAGCAAGTGTTCCACGAGTGCGCCCTATGCATTTCAACATCATCAGGGTCTCTCTCTCTCGCTAGATATATATATATCTATATATACACACGTACGAAAACAAATTATGATGCTGCACTATTCTCCTCGTCACTAGTCCAAGTGCTAATTTTATTCCCAGAACTGCGTTGGAGCTCTTATCAAAGTGGCGTGTATTCACGTTGCAGGCCTGTTAAGGGTGTGTGTAATACAAAAGGATAATCGTGGTAGGAAAAGCATCCCTGATGTCTATTATCCCGTTGCTCTTTGATAGCTCAGCAAGTATCTGGATCTCTCTTGCTCTGGTCTCTTCTATTCTATCATTTGTGTGTAGAGGGTGCGTTTCTGCTGATTTCTCACTTTCTCTGTTCTTGACTAGCAGGCTCATAAAATCATCCTCTTTCACCTACGAGTGTCAGGCTCTCTCTCAAGCCCCTCATACTCTCTTTCTCCGTGCCCCTCTCAGAATGGCAGTTGAAATGTATCTACATCATTCAAACAGAGCCACCTGCTCCAATATTCCATCCGTTCTTCCTGCCATCCAATCCCATTATCTCCTGTCATGTTGCCAGGCAGACAAGGGACAGCATCTCCCATTCCCAATCACAGCATGGGATAGGTGGAGCAGAACAACTGCATTTTTCACAGTATACTACATTCAATATATTTCTGCCTAACAAATGAAACCCAACTAAGCACAGGCAGTTATAACAATAGGTGACATCCTTTAATGATATGTTCCACATTTTGATTCCTTTGTGCACCACCAGGTATCACATTTCCAGAGTTTACCTGTGTCAACTGTTGGGGGGACCCCCCACTTGGCCATACTAACTACTGGGACTACACTGGATACCCCTGGATAGTCACAGCTTAATCTCATGGGTGAGAAGGGAAATCCTCTCCCCCAGAGGACTTATAAACTATTTAATAAACTTTTTCTCTGAGATTACATCCAGCTTTGCTATTTTTGCTGTGCTTGCTCTCCATCGGATTTCCCTTCTGATCTTCATCTATTGCTAGGGAGCACACCACTCAGGAATCGCTTTACAAATTGCGGACCGTGAGTTATATGAACACTTATTTCCAACGTTTTATGGCTTTATTCTTAGGCTAGTTGGGCATTTATATGTGTGATAAAATCTATATAGGTAGTTGATGTAGGGAAGGGAGCAATAATTGATCTGTCCATGTGGGTTGTCTGTGACTGCCCCCCATCCTCCCTTTATTGGTTGTTTAATCACATCACATACTTTTCCACACATGGACATCATTGTTTACACGGATTTCATATGGATTCCTGTTAACATATCCACACACAGGCGCTATTTGATTACAGCAACGATCATTGCCGTGTGTTTTTCTGACACACCAGATTTCAGGACGGGCTTCCCGCCTACCAATTTGAGTAATTTCATTGGTTGTATAGATTCCCGTTTGGGTCTAGGGAGGGGTAATATAGGCTCTGATTATACTTCCCTATTCCTGCTATTCCCTCACAGGGGCCTTTCTGACTGAATCTCCTGGCCCCTTTACCCTACTCTGGGATCCTCTTCATACTCTTCCGGGGATAGTTCAATTTCACTCCCTTCCACGTCTAGAATGGGGTCTCTAGGTCATTAAACTATATGGAGAACCGAATATAAGCTGCAGGAGGGCAGACAATGGTATCAAATAATGATTTGAAAATACACATAAAACGGAGCATATATCAGGTTGGGAGGAGGGTAAGGTAAATCCCTTGCGAAGTGAAGATATATAGGAGGGTAGAAGGAGACATAAGCGTGGAATTTTAAATAATACAAGAACAATCCTCACGAGGGCTAGATATGGTCGTCAGTGAATAATAAGACACGAGTCCTAACCCTATGTCTCCGATATGCCCGGTGTGGAGTAACAGCTACTCACAATGATTCACCGTCCTGCTCCTCCAGCTGATAGAACGCTTGTATGAATCAGCTGGTATGAAAATCCTCTGCTTTCCCCGAATGCGTATCTTCAATCATAAGTAATAGAGAAAAGTGGGTAGATTGATGAGAAAGTGACACAGGGGGCGTAGGAGGAGAGTTTTCGGTTTTGTTCGTTTCTTTTTTTGTACTTTTTATGTAGTTTAATAAACATTTTTTATTTTTCTATTTGCTGGCGAGTTCCCATTTTTTGCCAGGAGCAGCAGTCTCATCGATCTTGATCTACCCACTTTTCTCCCTAGGTCATTAGTCTCAGGATTCAACTCACTCATGGTACTAGGTGGAGGGCCCTGGGATAGGCCATCCTGTGGTCAAGAGTCGGTGTCATCAGCGTCCATCACACTTGGCAAATGACCTAGTAGCCTCTGCTCACCATACTCTCTGTCACCATCAGACTCATCAATTTGGTTGCTTTGAAAGGTAGCAGTTGGGTGATTATTTTGTTCCGCACTATTAGTCATCCACGCCACTGGGTAGTAGGAGACTTAGTAGGGGCCTCATTCCGGACTGGGCACTTTACTAAATAACCAATAGGCAACAAATTATTCAGGTGGAATGTTTTGATAGGCCAAGTCCCTTTCTCAGGCTTTACCTTGAATACTGGTAATCCACTAAGTTTTTCTATTACTACAGTAGGTAGGGCCCTGCTTTCAACCAGTCAGCAATTGTGCTTGCCCAGTATTCCCAGGTTGCTTACCAGGTTTCAGTCTCTGGTACTTGGTTCCTGGTTTTTGACATGCGTATCATAGCTTTATTTTCCCTATTTGCGGACCCAGATGCTTCAGTGGCAAGTTTGTATGCTTCACTTAACTTTAAGTCGTTGAACATGCTGCATATAGGTACTAGGAGATGTTCCATCTGGTGACACACCGAAGAATAAATCTACCGGTAACCTGGCCTCCCATCCAAACATCAGTTAGTAAGGGGAGAACCTGGTGGCCTTGTTACGAGTACAGTTGTATGCATGTACTAAATTGTATACATGCTGACTCCACTTTCCTTTACCTATAGTCTCTAAAGTCTCCAAAATATTTAGCAGTGTCCTGTTGAACCTTTCCGATTCTGGGTGTCTTTCGAGATTTTCTTATCCCACATAGACAGTAATTCTTTTATGAGACTACTTTTCCCCTAACAATTTGGCAACTGTTGAAGCTTGTTGATCTTTAGTGGGTACTATACAATAGAGGGGGTCCCCCGCTCAGCATAAGAAAATGAATAGGGAGAAGATGCACCTCTGGGTAGAGGGGTAAATGTATTGACTAGCACAAGACAAGTAAACCCAGCTATGGGCACTCACTCTCCCTAATGGATACATGAAACATAGTAAAACGTAATTTTATTATATAAAATAAAGGGTATTCAATAAACAATGACGCAGCATCGATCCCTCAATAAACACTCTGGTAAGTGTTGGGATACAGATTTATATATTGGAGAGATCTGGGCTACAATAAGAGTCCAGACTCCCAGGGCTTAAGGCCCAAAGAAGAGAACTAGATAATATCCCTAGTTCAATGAATATGGGTAAATAGGTGTTGAGACACTGCTGAAAGAGCACCTAGCTATATGGATCAAATAGGATATAGTGACTATAAGTGAATAGTTCACTGAAAAATAAATATAACCTGATTAAATACCATATAACTTATTTAGGGTAGGATCCACTGAAACAAGATGGTTATTAGACCAATATATCTGGAGGTGTCCTATAGTAAACACCATTGGGAGTTAATAAATAGTATTGTAGCCCCTGATCTTTAGTGGGAAAAGCCTGAGCATATAGCGTGAAATGGTCGGTGACTACTAGAATATTGCTGGTGTTACTATGACCGGGCTCAAGAAGTCCATGCATAACAGCTCCAGGGGCCCATTACTGGTGATATTCAAAGGAGCCACCTTATTAGGGAGAGTATTCCTTGACACACATCTGCCACCGTTTTTACAGTAGTCTTCTACATCACTAGCCATGTGAGGCCAATAGAACCGATCCCTCACTAGTCCAAGTGTCTTATAAACTCCTACGTATCCATGATAGTTACTGGACGATACTTGGCCGGGAGTACCAACTGGCCGATACCTCTAGATGATACTTGGCCGGGAGTATGAACTGTTTGGAGATCAGATGTTGGGTCTTTGTGCAGACCCTGAATAACACTTCACTCTTCAATACTAAATGGGGACATTGTCGTATTAGAAGAGGAACATCTGGGTGTGTCTTTCAAATAGAAGAGGTAGAAAGGGTAGAAAAGAACCCAGTGTAGCACTCAAGTTCACCCTCTGGTGATTAGTGTATGATTTAAAACATAAACTTTATTTAATACAACACATATATAAAATTATGGGTGTTAAAATGACGTACTAGAGGTTTATGTTTTAAATCATACACTAATCACCAGAGGGTGAACTTGAGTGCTACACTGGGTTCTTTTCTACCCTTTCTACCTATTCAGTGTATACCCAGAGCACCGTTCACCGTTCATTTTCTATGAGGCAGCAGCAGGGGCTCCCCTATTACCTTTTCAAATAGAAGAGGCAGGTTGATTTTTCTGTAAAGTCGACCATATTCCTTTCTTCCTGGATTCAAGTTGTTGAGCATCTCTTAAATCCTGCTGATTTAACCGTGGTAGTCAAGTCATAGTCAAATTAGCAGGGTGACTATTTACTGTCGGTATAGCATTCGGAGCTATACCCAACCTAACCCCCATCCTCTCAATATTGGCAGAAGTCACCCCTCAAGGGAGTTCAATCTTCTCACACATAGCCCGCACACCTGATGTCGGCATTTCCTCCCATCTGCAATCGATTTGCCTGGCATCGCGGAGAATGTGGAACAATGCTTCAGCAACAATATTCTGTCTCCCAGGTTGATATATCAAACTAAAATTTTAAGTAGCAAGAGCAGCTAACTATCTGTGTCCCGTAGCATCCAACTTGGCTGGAGAGGATGTAGGTGAGGGGATTGTTACAAACAGTGCTCTACAGTATATATGTAATCATGTAATTTGTCAACAATGGTCCACTTCAATTCCAGAAATTCAAGCTTGTGGACTGGGTAATTTCTTTCAGATAGCACAAGTACTCTGCTCACAAATGCTACAGGTCACAGTAATTCATAGTTTTCTTGCTATAGCACTGCTCCAAGTCGTTCCAAACTAGCATCCACATGGAGTATATATGGCTTCTGAGGGTCAGTAAAAGCAAGCATCAGGCATTGTTGAGAAAGGTCTTTATTTCGTTAAATGGTCCCACCTTCGGAGTTCCACCTACCTCCAAATGGTTACAATGTCTTGAAATAGTGTTGTTCACTATTATGCTTGCTCGATCCAAACCCATGAGATAGAGGGTATCTTTTGTAAGTTGGGTTAGTGGCTGGACTATTGCTGAGAAGTTGTCCACACATCTTTTATAGTACCCACAAAACCCCCCACAGTAATGACCTTAGTTTAGATAATTGCTTTGGCCAAGATGCGATGGCCTTCAACTTCGAGGGGTCTGTGGCAATTACCATCTCAGAGACAATATGTCCCACGTAGGTAACAGAGGTTCTGCAACACTGGTATTTATCCAGGGACAGCTTTGTTTCACATTCACTCAATCGTTCCAAATACCTTCACCAGGTGGGTCTCATGTTCTTTTAAAGTTTTTTTCCGAAGACGATAATGTCACCTTGGTACACTAATACCTCCAGCAGGTTTATGTCCCTCCCTACTCGTTTCTTCAATCTCTGGAAAGTAGCCAGCACTCCCGACCACTCCCTGGGGCATGCACTCAAACTGATAGAACCCCAATGGGCAGATGAAAGTCTTCTCCTTATCCTGGATGTTCATGGGAATGTGATAGTAGTAAACACTCCTAAGGTCAAGGACTGAAAACCACTTGCCTCCTGTGTAGCAGTCCAACACATTTTTAATTCGGGGCATAGTGTACTGATCGGAAGTGGTCATTTTATTCAGGGTACAGTAATCAATACAAATCTGTACTGCACCACTCTGTCCGGCCACCACAATCGGGGATGAGTAAGGATTCCTTGACTCAAGAGATTATACCTGCGTCAGCAATTCTTGCAGATGGCTTACATCTTAAACATCGGCCGGTGCCAATCTCCTCGACCTCTCACTAAATGTCCAAGAATTGTGTAGACCTATTTTGTGATCCACTCCCTTGGCACACCCCAGATCCAACTCATGGGTAGACAACACTTCAGGCCTTCTGGCCATGCTTTCCTTCAGATGCTGTTTCCACTTTTCAGGAACAGGGGTCACTTTTTTTGGTCTAGTCTTCTCCCGATAAGCCCTATATATAACTTCAGCACTGTATAAGTTTACTACCACGTTATCTTTTCTTGAACAGAAACAGTGGCGGATGCACAGTACTATCCTCAAGTGATAACCAAAATAAATAGCAAATCAACCTGCCAGTAAATACATCGTTGGTGCAAACCTTGAAGTAAAAAATTATATTACTCAGCTATAACACAACTTCCTTGTCATGGTGTAGTAAAGGGGTGCAAAAGCGGTCCTGAGTGTCAGGTGTGGACCCAACGCTATGAAAAGCTAGCTGATAAAGCTAGACTAAAAGTAGTATCCTTCCAAATTCCTTATATAAACACAGTTCATAAGGGTATCACAGAAAAAGTCCCGCAATACAGACCCCCTCTGCAGACCTTGTGATGGACATCTGCTGGAGAGTAATCATAATTAGGCTGTAATGAAATGACTGGGTCAAATGTAGGGCCTGTAGTCAACGATACAAGAATGTAAGTTAAACCGAACACCAGGATGTTAGACTGCTGTAGGTATCAGCTGTTCCTCTCCTGAGAACTAGCGCAGCCGGGTATCTTTTCTTACCAGCATGTCATGGGTTGTCTAGTTCCGCACTTCCGACGGAAATCCGGTCGAATTTTGTAGTGGGCATTCACAACTCCATTTGTCACTAATAAATTGCCTGGGAATTCTTCTTGAGGGGGTCCGTCTATCATACCTTACAGACCAACCTTATGATGGAGTATCACTTTCCCTCTATTTGACGGATAGTATTAGGGGATATTCTCATAGGGTACAACACGATTTATCGAACGTCTCCCTCTGGATCATCAGTCAGATCAGGTTCTTTCTCCACTCGTAGGGGGTGAATGGTCAGTACCCTGTCAATCATCCACTCCAACTATCAAGCCAAATTGTGCCACGGTTGAAGATATTGGCATTTGTGCCAATTATGGCTCCTGTCTCATCCTTACTCCGAACTTCAGGGCATATTAGTGCTACTACAGTCAATGGCCCTGACACTCCTGTGACTTCCTTCGGGAATTCTAGTTCCACTACCACATACCACCAGCTGCACTTACCTAGGGTAAGACACCTGTGGCCTGTTATCCAAAAAAAAAAAAGTGCATATCTTCCCTTCCATATAGGCCTTTACTCTTGCAGAGGGACCCAGGAGACAATCTGGCAACTGGGACTGGTTCGGCGGTCTGGCAGGGATAGTGTTGTAGGAGTCTTCTTTTGTGGGACCCAGCATGCGCCTTCACTGAGTGCCTTTATCGTTTTCCTGGTTAGGCTTTTTGCAGAGTCATTTCCTTCCCACTTATCGCACATTTTCTTTCCGGCAAAATGGCCGCACTCATCTTGATTAAAATTCTACCCACAGGTGCCAGGGAGTGTCGGATATTTGTCTGCACGTGGCTTATCGAGAGCCTTCAACAATACAAAATGGTGTATTGTGGTCTGGTAATGTATTAAGAAACTAAGAGTGGGATTATACAGCGCGCGATGGTGCTCACGTGCGCGCCAACCACAAATTGCCTAATGCCTATGAGACCGCTCCTAGTGCGTGCGCCCCCCCCCCCCACACACACGACAGAGCGCGATCGCGATTTGAAGAGAAAAATCGCGGCCACGTCACATGAGCGGTTCAGCCAATGAGGGCGAACCAGCTTTGTGACACGTCCGCCACGCCTCCACATCGCTTCCCCAATCTCCTGCAGCCATGTTCACAGATCGCTGGGCCTGCAGGAGTGCGCGAGGCGAGTATAATCTCAGCCTAAGGAAGGGTTAGCATTTTATCATTAATATGAAAAAAAAAAACAAACAAATGAAATGCACTATTCTCTTTGATACTAGTCGCAGTGCTAATTTTATTGCCAGCACTGCATTGGAGCTCTTATCAAAATAGCGTGCAGGCCTGTTAAGGGTGAAATATTTGTGAGGTGTGTGTAATACACAAAGGGTACTCGATAGTTGCTGGAAAGGCCTCCTGGATGTCTGTTATCCCGTTGCGCTTTGACAGCCCGGCAAGTATCACGATCTCTCTTGCTCTGGTCTCTTCTATTTTCATTTTCTGTGTGTCGAGGGTGTGTTTCTGCTGCTGTCTCACTTTCTCTGTCCTTGGCTAGCATAAAATTCTCCTCTTTCACCTATATGAGTGTCAGGCTGTTTCTCAAGACCCTCATACTGTCACCTGGGCTGTCTCTCAGAATGGCAGTTGAAATTTCTCTGCGTCATTTAAACAGAGCCACCTGCTCCAACATTCTATCCATTCTACCTGCCATCCAATCCCATGATCTCCTGTCATGTTGCCAGGTAGACCAGGGACAGTGTCTCCTATTACCAATCGCACCATGGGAGACTGTAGGTGAGTAAACCAACTCTGCTTTGTTCACAGTACACACATTTGTAGCAGGAACTACATATACGTTAGGTAAGTTTTCTTTTACTGTTTGGTAGCCATGGTGAAATTGTGAAGAATTACCACAGTAGTTGGGTCTCTGGTCTCTTGTTCTAGACCAGCGATACCACAACATTTTATAATCTAATTTTATTACGTGTGACAAATGGAGATAAAATAACCCTTTTCAAGTCATTCTGAGCTGGCATCGAGTCTTGAGTTTGGCATCTCCAAATGTAAATAGTTTTTCCTCCCTACTGCTTTGGAAAACAATGACAGTTGGCCATCTGTTACCACAGACTAGTCTTAAACATTCAGAACACAGCCTGAACAGGCGGTAAAAAAGATCTGACCTTAACAATACAAGATTGTAAAAAGGAGAGATACTAATTATTATCTACAGGATGTACCGGACGTCCTCGCTATCCAACGTTTCACTTTACAACGAATGGCATTCAACGCTTTACAATGCAACCCTATGGGCCATTTTTCGACGTCTGAATGGGTTAGCCAACGCTCACCGGCACAGATTAACATGGGACTCACTTTACAACGGTTTCACTATCCAACGCTACTTCCAGAACGGATTCCGTTGGATAACCGAGGACTGCCTGTATACAAAAACATGTTCATACCAAGAGTGTACTGAACTAATACAATGTTAAATTGACTGACATTTTGTCTAGCCAAACATTTTGAAGAATGTGTACATTTAAAGGGTTGTGGACAGCAGACTGACACCGTGATTTTAGTAGTAGCTGCTTGCATTGAAAAATAACTCCTTGCCCATGAAGATATGGCACATAACTTTGTGTCTAAAATGTATCTCTGGCAGCATGAGTGCTGTAAAAAACTACAACAGAGGGGGAAAAAAATGTTACATCTTCATCTACAAATGCTTCTAGATAAGTCCCAGCAAAGGAGGTTAATGCCATTAACAATGTCTTCTTAGAAACCTGTTTACTTTATTCTCTTTATGTACATACACATGTCAGAGAGACATACAAGTGTGCTGTCATTAAAAACGGTGATGCGGCTTTGAGTGTCTCTCCCCATTATGCGTATTTCTTGGAAGACACAAACCAAATAAATAATTGGAGAGGTGCAGCCAAGAAATGACAATTGTTATTCATGGGTCTCTTTGTTGTGAGCGGAGATTGAAAGATGTACACTTCAAGTGAAAGCACATCTCTGGGGTGAGATTCTTCAGTACAAACGCAGTAAACAACTGTTGTTTCTCTGATGCTCACTTTAGTATTGCTGGAGGCAAACTTTCTAAATATTAATAAAAACCTACTGCTAGCAGTATGTACAGATGAATAGGAGGCATCAGGAAACAAAGCCTTTGGTGACATTTCTGGACACATCTGAGGAATGCTGCAATGAAAGGATTTATACTGTGTGCTGGGTGAGAGAAGCCGGAGACATTTTTACTCTCCTAGAATTTGCGCTACGAAAACTAACAGGGGCAAATTTGCTGCATCATACCCATTTCACATTTGCATTGTGCATTTCCCACCCCCCCAAGCAGATAAAAAGTGACATTGGAGTTTAGCTCTGCACATTGTTAAAATTTTTAAAGTGCGGAAAAGTTTCCTATTTAGGTCCCCTGTACTAAATGACTACCACAATTATAGGTGCTTGTCACGTCTCTAAATTACAATTGTAATTTATTACGGAAAGCCAAGGTGTGAGGATTCGGGGGTCACGGCGGTCGCAGCGTGAACCCCCCCTTACCTCTCAATGTACCCGGTGCTGCGGGACGCCCCCCTCGCCGGTTCCGTCGGGTCCCCGCGGTTGGGGGGACTCCCCCTTCGTCCCCGGCAGGCGGCCGCGGGCCTCCGGTGATGTCTTACGGGCGCGCGCTCCCCCTCGTTAAGGAGCGTGCGCCGGACCCAGTTAATTTATTCACTGCTCCTGCAGTCAAGCCACGCCCCCAGCTCACACACAGGCAGCAATTATGCCCCAAAGCTGCTCACCTGTATCTTCCTCAAAGCAGCCTATCCAGAACAGCTCCATGCACTCCTCCAGGTCTGCCCCCTCTGCTTATTCGCCAGCCGCACTATTTAATGCCGGTCTTGCCATTCCCACACCGCTCGACATAGTCTCTGCTTACGGACGTCTATTCTGGCTCTTCCTTTGCTCTTCGTTTTTCAGGTTGCGACCCGGCTTGGCGGACGTCTCTCTGGCTCCGGACCCTGGCTCCCACTTGACCTCGCTGCTTCTCTCATCCCTCGACCACAGCTTGGACCCCGACCCTCCGGACCGCTCCTCTCCCTGACCTTGGCTAACGGCAACGTCTCTTCTTGTACCGGTACTGGCAAGTATTGCTACACCTATTCCCACCTTGCCTGGCAACGCCAAAAACACCACACTCCAGACACGCTCCTTCTGCTGCGGGTGCGTGCTCATATACGTCCCCACCTCAGTATAAGGGATGAGTCTGGTCTGCGGGCAGCACCGGCGTAACACAAGGTAATACTCAATCTTTGCTGCAAACTCATTTGGCAGAAATGTTCATTCAGTTCCATTTAGAAACATGTATTTTATTTTACATCAAATGAAAGCACTGAACTTTAGAACAACTTGTCTAAGGCCTCGGCCATGTTTACTGCTGGCGTGCGGAGGCGCGCTGAGGCTGAGGGAAAGCGGGTGCTTTCCCTGGCCTTAGACAGCGCGCCGTCCGTGGGCGTGTCGGCGGGGGGCCAGTGACGTCACGAAGCTGGTTCGCCCTGCGCTCCGGCAAGCGGGAAAATGTAAAATTTCCCCAAGACCAAGCGCGCGGAAGCGTAGGCGAGCCGCTCTCATTGCGGCTGTAGGGGCTCAGTGCCGAGCGGAAGCGCGCCTCAGCGCGTGGATGCGGCCTAACAGTTATTATATTTGTCTTTTAAAAAGCACAATGATAACGCTACAAAAATGTTAAATACATTTCTCTGTTCATTAGGCTACAAGTTAAAGATTCATGTCTAAATGAGGCAGGGATGCAGCAGTGACACCAATATTACAGTAACTTGGGAACACTATTTAAGAGTATCTTAGAAAATTTCCAGTAATGGTATTGAAGAGGCAATCCAAGAGATGATTAAAAAAAAAAAAATTGTTTTAATATATGTAGCATTTGATTACCTATATTTAATGCGTTTTAATATATGGAGCATCCTTTGATTTCTATAGCAGGCTTTAGCCCGCATCTCCAGCAATGCAAGATTTTTGCAACACATTCCTGTTTGTGATCATTTGTTGCCAATATTCCCAGCAGTTTGAGTTGCAAACTGTAAACCTCCCTGCCCGGCTCCTAAGGAGTTTACATTAGTGCTGTATTTATAGATACTCAGGGTGCATTATCTTGCTCAGGGTGAGGGGGTCAGGGGAGGCTTCATGCATGCTGGTCGTTGGTAGCAAAGATGGAAATGATGGGCGCCAGGAAATGTTATAGTACAAACACTCTTTATTATCTACATATATCATAGATATATCATAGATATATCTACAACAGCCTGTAGATTTACTTTAACAGTGATAATTATTCACTGTCGCAAAAGGTTTTTGATTGGTTTTCCACGGTAGCCACGATATCAGTATAACTGTTTATACATCACAGCCTTCTTGAAAATAAGGAGTTTTGTGTTTTATGTTTCACAACTTTCGGTTTGTTACGAATGACATTGTCACATGGAAGTGTTTTGCAGTTTGTGATATTATATGAAACACATTTCAAGTCGCAATAATGAGAGAGTTGAGGTTGTAATCAGTATTTACATTTGTTTGACTTCAAGACAGCGCTTGATCGCTGTGACAGACAATAACTGACTTTCCGGACAACTTCATTGCCACGCCACAATTGTGAGTGCAAACAAGTCTTATTTATATGCGCATATAATACCACACAAAAGTGTGAGAATTAAATTGGCCAAAAATGACCATTTTAACTGAAGTATGAGAATTCTAGGACAATTTTACATAGTTACAGTACATAATAGATGAGGTTGAAAAAAGACATGCGTCCATCAAGTTCAACCTATGCTAAATTAAGACAACAGATAATTTATCCTATATCTATACTTACTTATTGATCCAGAGGAAGGCAAACAAAAACCTCAGTGTCATATCATCCAATGATATCTCATAAGAGGAAAAATAAATTCCTTCCTGACTCCCAGAATTGGCAATTGGATTACTTCCTGAATCAACATCGTTCCCATGTATACTTATTTGGCATGTCCCTGTATACCTTTCCTTTCTAAAAAGATGTCCAACCTTTTTTTGAACAAATCTATTGTATCTGCCATCACAGTCTTCATGGGTAATGAATTCCACATGTTAAGTGCCCTTACTGTAAAGAACCCTTTACTTTGTTGCTAGTGAAATCTCCTTTCTTCCAACCTTTAGTGTAATTTGTACTGCCCTTGGGAAGAATAGTTCTTTTGAAATCTCCTTGTACTGTCCCCAAATATATTTGTGTATAGTTATATCTCCTCTTAGACGCCTCTTTTCTAATGTAAATAAATCTAATTTAGCTAGCCACTCCTCATAAGTTAGATTGTCCATCCCCTTTATTAATTTGGTGGCTCTTATCTGCACTCTCTCTAGTTTCATAATGTCTTTTCTAAGGAGTGGTGCCCAAAATTGCACTCCATATTCAAGGTGTGGTCTGACTAATGCTTTGTAAAGGGGCATAATTATGTTTACTTCCCTTCCATCCATTGCCTGTTTAATGCAAGATAAGATCTTGTTTGCCTTTGCAGCTATTGCATGACTTTGGGCACAATTGCTAAGCCTGCTGTCTACAAGCACTCCTAAATCCTTCTCCATCAAGGATTGCCCCAATTTATCCCCATTTAATTTATAAGTCGCCTGTTTAATCTTGTTTCCCAAATGCATAACCTTACATTTATCTGTATTAAACCTCATCTGCCATTTACCTGCCCAAGTTTCCAGTCTCTCCAAGTCCTTCTGGACAGAGATTACACCCGGCTCTGATTCTACTACCTTACACAATTTAGTATCATCAGCAAAGATGGAGACTTTGCTCTTGATGCCAACCTCAAGGTCATTAATAAACAAGTTAAAAAGCAGAGGTCCCAGTACCGATCCCTGAGGTACTCCACTCACGACCTTAGCCCAACCTGAAAAAGTTCAATTACTGACAACCCTATGTTGTCTATCCTTCAACCAGTTTTCAATCCAGGTGCATATATTTTTACTGATTCCAATTTGCTTTATTTTGTACACCATCCTCTTATGTGGATGCACAAAAGGCTTTGCAAAATCTAAGTAGACCACATCAACTGCATTACCCTGGTCTAAATTGCTGCTTACCTCCTCAAATAAACAAATAAGGTTAGTTTGGCATGATTTATCCTTCATAAATCCATGCTGACTATTACTAATAATTTTGTTTTCCATTAGGTATTCCTGAATATTATCCCGTATTAAACCTTCAAGTAGTTTTCCCACAATTACAGGTCTGTAATTTCCCGGTTGTGATCTAGCTCCCTTTTTAAATATAGGCACCACATCTGCTTTACCCCAATCTGGTGGTACTGAGCCTGTGGAAATGGAGTCCTTGAATATTAAATGTAATGGTTTGGCTATTACTGCACGTAACTCCTTGAGAACTCTTGGATGTATGCCATCGGGCCAGGTGCCTTATTTCCTTTAATTTTTTCAAGCCACCTATGAACTTCTTTCTCAGTTAACCAATTGTTCATTAATATGTAGGTTGTGGCTTCCTCCTGCGGCACTACTATTGAAATGTATTCTTCCCTGGTAAACACAGAGGCAAATAATTTGTTTAATACCTCTGCTTTTTCCTTATCTCCAATATTCTGCCTGTCCATAACACATTGAAAGGGTACTACTGTATATTGTCTTTTCTCATTTTTTTGTTATTAAGGTACTTAAAGAACTTTTTAGGGTTGATTTTACTTTCTATTGCAATCCTTTTTTTATTATCCATTTTGAGGACAAAATCCACAAATTGATGGCATTTCAAGTTTTGTGTTGCCTGTGTATCATTTCCGTGTTATGAATCTTTGTCCTATTAGGCTTACTTTCTCATCCCACAACGCGTTATACAATATAGCGTTTTCCTAGTACTTTTAATATATGATTAACATCTTTGTGTATGTACTTCCAATACAAACTCTTGAGTTCCGAATATTTGTTCTAATTTAGAATTCATGCACGATAAGCCGCTTAAAAAAATTAATGGTAACCCCATTACTGACAGAGGGGGAGGGAAATCAATATTTCACAGAAATTGAAAACTTGTGAAAAATTGTACAATTTTTGTGAATAGGAGTCAAATGGAAAAAGTGAGGGCAATTTCAAATAGAAAACTGTTCTTGAACCATCTAAGAAGCGCATGGGCTATAAATACAGTAGTAGCACTTTACAGCAGAATCCATTCAAACCCAGTATTTTTCTTGTTGTCATGATTTCTTACATGGAACCCCTACAGGTATAACACATTTTATAGAAAAAAAGCAACATGAATGCCGATAGTCTATTCTTTGCAGCAAAAGGGAAAATAGATGGACTACTGTACGTGGGCCAAATGGTATCTCTAGAGAATCAAAACATTTCCTCAACCATTTCCACGAGGAGAATATTTGGTGTTTTCATGCAAAAACAGGTTCAGAACATAGCTCGACGTCAGTTTTTGACATTTTTGTATATTATGTGCTTATACTGTATATAGGCTCTTTGTATGTGTAAGTGAAGAAGCCGCTTTGTTAAGCAGGTGACTGGTTTTATGTTTTTCGGTATGTATAGGAAGCTATTTATTATGGCCGGGAAGAATTGGAAAATGACACAGATTCCATAGGAATATTCCCCAAATGCTGTCTACTATTAACTTGGCCCCACACGTTTCCCCCACATTCACACGTACACACTTGAAAAAAAAGGCTTAGTTGTGGAGTGATAAAAAGCTGGTGAAATGGTGTTGCTGCGCTGCTTAGTGCTGATCTATCACATAATAGTGATGATTATTTTATTTATTTCACCCAGTGACAAGTGAAGAAAAGTATGTACCCTCGTGGCTCTCATGCAAAGCAGAGTCAAAGCAGGTTTTGGAACAGCCAGTCCTCCTTTCTCTCATACTGCTTTATGCACCAGCTCAGGGGAGGCCAACCCCAGTCCTCAAGTGCCACCAACAGGCCCGGTTAAGTATATCCCTGTTTCCGCACGGGTGGCTTAAGCAGTGGCTCAGTCGTTATGACTGAACTACCTGTGCAGAAGCAGGGATATCCTGAAAACCTGACCTGTTGGTGGCCCTAGAGGACTGGAATTATCCACCCCTGCACCAGCTTATCAGAAAAACCAAAGTCGTACAGTAAGTGAACGTGTATTAAAAACAAAGCGGGAACAGGAGCAATAAAGCTTATTTGAAGACAGGTATTAAAGTTGGGTATATATCTTTGCACTCTGCGATGGCTTTTATTTTCCATGGCAGTAGCGCTGCACACAGAACGTAGTTAGTAATGATGGCACTACAGGAACCCTGCAGCGAAGCCGCTGAGAGAACGTCAAATTACCACGGTTCATGCTGTCAAACCATTACAGAGTTAAAAAAAAAAATGCAACCATAGACACAAAATGGATACACTGCATTTTTCCATCTCCTTATACAGGACTTCAAAAATATATAGTTATATAAATATATCATTTTTATTTAGTTCTTTTAAACTAAATACAATTTTTTGTGGGGGGGAGGCAGAGATAGTAATTTTAATCTATGGTTTTAACATCTTTGTGTACAGTATGTACTTTCTATACAACCACTGCGTTCCGAATGATGGCCTTTATTCAGAATACATGCAAGATATGCAGCTAACAGCCAGCCGTGTAGTAACGACAGTGATATCACAGTGCTTTTCTGGAGGCATTCTCTGTGATGCTGAATGAACTCCAGGGAACGGCTTCCTGCCGTGTTTTCCAGCTGGATTAGAAGAAGCCATAGCTCAATGCCATTTTCAATGTGAAGTCTCATAATTAAAGGTCAAATAGTCACTTCATCCGCAATCAATCAATAGGGGGGAAAAAAAGGTACTAATATCAAGTACTAATCAATCAATGGCAGAGGTGCTAATAAAATAAATGAATCAAGTGTGTGTGGTGTTTAGATGCGATATTGTCTGTCTACATTAGAAAAGGATAGGCCAGAAATAAAGATGATACACTGTAGCAGGTTTTAGCTGCTTTAAGTAGGATGCATACTGCCTGACAGGGAAGATTTTTCCCCCACTGAGGTTTGGAAGCAGAACAGAGATCTCTTTATCGACCACTGACTTACATTGGTTTAAAGGAACGTGGGGTGGAAGAAAGTAGAGAAATGTTACAGTTTGCCGTGAATCATGAGGAATTCTTGCTCAGAAATAGGGAGTTTTATCCACTTTAGTAGGATAACATAGAGCGAGGTGATAAATAATCAGGAAAAGGGCATTCCGGAGGTTAGAAAATGTAATTTTTGTTCATGTCCTTTACTCCGCTCATTCAGGAAGTTAGAAAATCTATTTCGAATATCCGGAAGGAAAAAAACCACATAGGCTTTGCAAAGTCTTGCTCATTTAAAGGTTTTAAATGGTTTTTATGAATTGTACGGAATGGATATTTCCTTTGATGGAAGTAAAAGTGTTGCTATAGCTTTTTTGTTAAAGTGACCCAACTCAAGCGTAAACTGGAGGTATATATATATATACATATATTATATATATATATAATACATGCTGGGTGATAATGGGGAAAGGCGGGGTTGCAGACCTGCCTAAGACATGCAGATGAGCATACAGTTATATTTGCATATTTGCTTTCCTGTGGAGGGTTTTTGTCACTTTTTTTACTCACCATAACTTAACTCAGTATTATGGTTTAGCCTATCCCATAGCCTCTCTTGCATTCCCAGTAAAATCAACCCCACACTGATGAGACCCATCAAGGTCGAAACAGCTGTCTGTGGGTGGTTTTCTGGGTATGCACCTTAACCCTGGCTGTGCTCAAAGCTGTGACCATGCAGCAAGCTTAAGCCTATAGGGAACCATGTTAAAAATGGTTATTGAGGCAAAAAGTGACACTGTGTGCTCATTTGCATGTCATTTCCCAGAATCCCTTTCTGCAGTGGAAGTGCTGTATGCTGGGTGATAATGGGGAAAGGCGGGGTTGCAGACCTGCCTAAGACATACATATATGCATATATATATATATGTATATATATATATATATATACATACACACATACTAATTTAAAGCAGCAAAACAAGTGAAATCTTATATGGGTTTTTTTAATCAGTTTTAGATAATACTTACTGTATTTAAAAAAAAAATATTATTCAACCGTTAATGCCATTTTTTTATGAGTTTTAAAGCATCCTTTGATTTCTATAGCAGGCTTTAGCGCACGTCCCCAGCAGCGCAAGATATTTTCAACACTTTCCTGTTTGTGATAATTTGTTCCCAGCAGTTTAAACTGTAAACTGTAACAATAGATTGTCACATTAGTAATATAAGGATACATTGTAGCTGCTGAGTTACACTGACTGAAGCGGCCATTATGTTAGTCACACAATCAAGATTTTTACAGATTTATAACAGGAGCACCAAACGTTTGCCAGCTTAGGTAAGAATGTGAATTATACAGGGAATGAAGTATTGTTGCTTTAACGCAACATATTTTACTTACTCATACAAGATGGATACAAACAAGACAGGGGTGCCCAATGTATATAAAGTATGTTTTTTCAATTGGATGTAGCATTGGGCACCCCTGTCTTTTGTTTGTATACATGGTGTATACATGGTGTATACATTGTGTGTATGTGTGTGTGTATATATATATATATATATATATATATATATATATATATATATAAAAATAAATAACATGTGGTGGGTGCATGTCATACAAGATGTAACCAGAGATTAAACAATGACAACAGAATAATTATTCTGTCTAAGGAAAATGGGGAAACGCAGTAGTTCACAAGCGGATTCTATTGGCGCCAGGCAGTGTGACCAATTAAATACTCCATCTCACAAACGTAAAACATTTTTTTTCTTTTAATTATCAAGTTTAATACACTTTGCATAAGTTTCCTTGGTGTAAATAAAGCTGGTGGATTTTAAAGAGCGGGGCATAAAAGTGCTGAACAATGGATGTACAGGTGATGATACTGTACCTGCATTATCACTACTGATATCTGTAGGTGACATGGCTCATTCATCTTTCTGTACTTCTACTAGATGGAAAGACCAAAGCAGAATGTACTATACGGGAATCCAGTAGAGAAGATTTAGAAGGCTTTGTCAGAGTTTCAACAGACACGTAGATCAGCGTCGCTCTCTAACTCAGACGTAAATCCATAACGATAAGGATTGTAATCTAATTACTGTCGCCACAAACTAAACCGCTGGAACCAACTGATGTGTTGTCAGATGGACATACTGTATAAGCGAATGTGACCAAGAACATTCATGTAATTCTAACTGATAAACTAAAACACAGGAGACAACATTCCACAAACCCTGCCTGGAACTTGCAGCCACCATAAAGCAGAAGACAGCCACAGTGCAATATGGAGCTTGGGGAACGTCATATCTAATGCAGGGGTGCTAAACCACAGTTCTCAAGCCGCCCCAACAGGTCAGGTTTTCAGGATATAAGGCAAAGACTGAGCCTCTGATTGAGCAACCTGTGCTTAAGCAGGGACTGGTTGAGCCACCTGTGCTGAAGCAGGGATATCCTGAAAACCTGATGACCTTTTGGGGGGATGGGGGGCTTGAGGGCTGGAGTTGAGCACCCCATGTCTAATTTATGAAAAATATTCTGTTTTATTCGATGGGTACAATGTAAAACATGTATTTGTAGATACGATTTCCAAAAGAAACAAAAGTCGCAGGAAGCACCTGCACAGGCATTGGAGAAACTGTGGGATGTGATAATGTGGAAAGTGTGAGGGTTGCAGAGGTACAGTATGTTTAGAAACTGGTCCAAGCGGAGGCCAAGTTCAAGGTAGCAAATAAACAGCAGGCAGTCATCAGCACAAGTGCAACATACGGTTTTTATATATCAGAAATGCAGCTACCAGACAAACTACTCAAGTAACCAAGTAACAAAAGCAAGGACAGGACTAAAGGGGCAGAGAACGTACCAAAATATACCAAATATATCTTTAATGCACTAAGAACCTCATTACAGGCTACGAACTTGCAAAAACCAGCTTCATTGTTTAGTCCAAACGAAGTGGAAAAAGCGGTGCACAGCATTGGGAGAAAAAACGGAGTACAGCAACACCAAATTGATTAAAACCAATTTATTGGTGGGATGACATAGAAGACATCCAGGTGAGTGGGTATTACACAAAAACAACTCTGACGCGTTTCGGGCAAATCTAGCCCTTTGTCAAAGAGTATTTGGCTCCCTCGTGGTCTCCCTTACTTTATACACAACCGGAACCGGAAGAGACCCAACACCCGCGTGGGTGTGTCTAAGGCATCATACCACAGAAAACCTGGGGAGCCAGAGACAGTCAGCCCGTTGGAAACAGCGCCACCTATGGTGTGGAGGTCCATATTACTTGTATTATCAATAGATGTATGTTTTCTCAACATCTTGCTGTGAGCAGGAGTGACGAGGCCAAGGCGGATGACACACGCCCACAAAGCTGGAGGAGTGATACAGATACATACTGCGGCGCCGCATCCATTACTTGAACTACTGGACCAAAAACCTAAAGCAGGGTAATATGACATCCTAAAAAAGGCACATGCAAGTGTCCATAGTTAAAGACAAACATTGTGTAAAAATAACAAGGATTTGTCAGGAACACAAATTAAAACAAATAACCCACAGTGAGTGATATGTAGGAGTATAATCTGACCCATGAACATTATAAGTATGATGAATATAATAAATCAGTGGAGATATAAATATATATATTTATATCTCCACTGATGAAAAGTTTGTTTGTTTGGTTTTTGTCCGTGCCTCTGGACAATCGGATTGGTCTGTTTGGTCTGTCTGGCCGGCCACGGCCCGCCCCCGCCCCCCCACAGCTGTCATTGGCCTGCGAGGTTCGCGAACGTCACAGACACCAGCACACTCACTCAGCTTTGGGAGTACGCTTAGCTTGGAGATTTTTGACAGCACCTCTGACTCTCACCCAAGGACATTTCCCCTGCCTTTACGACTGCTCTCACCTCTGAGATATCGTCAGCTGGCACGTTTCAGCCCTACCCCGCCACCCCCCCTGTGACTGTTTTTGCCGACTACGCTTTCCAACGACATTTTCCCGCCTCTACGCCTGCTCTCACCTCTGAGGTACCATCCGCTGGCGCGTGTCAGCCCATCCCCGCCCCCCGTCAACCTTCCCCCCCTCACGGTTTAACAATGAAAACTATTCTTATCATAAATGTTGCAGGTCAAATCACAGAACTCAAGTCTTGAGTCAAGACATAAAAGTTTTTTATCCCCCTCTCACCCCTGCGGACCGTCCGCTGCCACATGTCAGCCCCCCCCCCCCCCCCCCCCCCCCTCCCCGCCAAAAAAAACAAGCACCAATGCACATACACTGTCCGTTGCCATGCAAACCCCCCCCCACCCCACCCCCGCTGCACATAGCCCCCCGCCAACCAACACTGGCAAAACAACACCCCTCCCCACCAAAACCCTCACCGCTACGTCCCGTGCCACGTGTCAGCCATCCCCTGTCACCCCACCCTAACGGTTTCACAATGAAAACTATGCTTACCATAAATGTTGCAGCTCTAATCACACAACTCCAGTCTTTTCAAATAAAGCAAATGTTCATACAAAAGCCTATTTACACACCTGTGCCATTTATATATTTTTTTACCCCACACACCCCACCCCCCTCTCACCCCCACCCCCCTGCCGTGTGTCAGCCCTACCCCACCGCCCCCCTCTCGCACACCGTCCGGTGCCGCGTCTACCCCATCTCACACCTGCGGAAATCTCACGTTTTGACATGTGCCACAATCACAACTTCAACACCGTCCGGTGCCACAGGGGAGAAAGAGAGAGGCGGGCAGAGAGGGGAAGGGGGAGAGAAAGAGGTGAATGGGGAGAGAGGGAGAGATAGAGAGAGAGAGGGCGGAGCGGAGAGAGGGCGGAGCGGAGAGAGACAGGGGGAGCGGAAAAATTACATCCCGGGCATTTATATATATATATATAATCCAATAATCCAATGCACAGCCGGCACACCATATGCAAGTAAATAAGTTTTGGTGCTTATCCCATAAAGCAATAACAGACCATACGATACCGGTTGCAACACGACATCAAGGGACAGCACGCAGGTAAGTAAATCAAAATTGTTCTATATTTGATAGAAGACACAAAACCGACGTTTCGGTCCCCCAGTGGGACCTTTCTCAAGGTGGTGCAATTGAATGCAGTGCACAATACATATATATACCCCAAACCCCAGTGCAATTCAACAAAACCAATCACAATTAATGTGCCTCACCTGCCCATGCGCACTCTCTCCAGTTATCCTAGATATCGCTGGGTCTGGCAGACTTATGTAGTCTCTCAGCAGTAACATTATGCAATTCCTGAGCCTTTTGCGCATGCCCAAACACATATCAGGTAAACAAATATAGAGTTAATATATTCAAAATGGCCGCTCTTTACCTGCTGATACTGTGGATGCATGTCACATAGGCAGGTGAGGCACATTAACTGTGATTGGTTTTGTTGAATTGCACTGGGGTTTGGGGTATATATATGTATTGTGCACTGCATTCAATTGCACCTTGTTGTAGCCTGAAGCGCCGGGTCATTGCATTTTTTGTATAATTGTTTGTAATGAGTTTGTGAGGAATTTGTTTGGCAGAGACCCCGTGGCAGCTTTCACTTAGCAATAAGCTTATTATTCACATATTGTATTTACACTTTATATATTTTTTTGCGCTGAGTTATAGGGTATATCTTTTTTTAGTTTATCATTCTTTAGGAGCCAGATTAACATTCTGACAAAGTTTATTTTGGGAATAATTTTTACAATACATAATAAAAATTCCCATATAATTTTTTTATATATAGCAAAATCTCAAGTTTTGACATAAACCATTTTAATATTAGCAAAACAAGAAAAAACACAAAAGCGCACCAAGATGAGAGATAGAGCGCGGACTGAACTTTTCATTTTAATATTAAGCGAACATACAGATTTTAGAGTAGTATGTAAGGCAAACCTAAATATACAGTACCAGCATGTATATGCTACGCCTTACTAAGGCCCTACGGACCTTCTGGCACGAGCGATCAAGTGATCGCTTCCTGGTTCTGGTGACTGGAACGGTCCTCTCCCTTCCGTTTAATTTGTTGCCAATGCTCCGGTGGAACGCTGATTTCGAACATCGCATACAAAATTAGCAGATGGTCATGATGTCATGATGTACATCACAAGGGCGCTCAGGGAGAAACCCTTCATGATATACAATGGATGTCAATAGGACACTGAAGGGGTGTATATATATATGTGTGTGTGTGTGTGTGTGTGTGTGTGTGTATATGTGTGTATATGTGTATATATATATATATATATATATATATACATATATACACACACTCAAATGGGTTAATTCCTCAGTAGGATCTGGACAATCTTAGCTCGGGGTGTGGCTTCAGGCCAGGCTATAATTAGCAGTGTTGTGTTAAGTTAATTAGGAACAACTATGGAGGTGTATGGGGTGAGCAAAGGTGCCTGACTTAAGTGCCGGGAGGCATCTATGCCTTAGGACATATATTGTTGCTAGAGCTGGAGGCTATAGGGGTATCAGGGAGTTGATGAGCTACAACCTAGCGCAACCAGCACTTCAACCCCCCCACCTGGACCCTGGGGTTCAGGTACTATATGCCAAGACCCATGGGAAGTCATCCTAAAGAACATAAGCACTGTGCCCCTGTTGCTGTCAGCCAGTTATGTAATAAACCCTCAAATGGTTAAGTTGGAGTACAGGCATACCCCGCATTAACGTACACAATGGGACCGGAGCATGTATGTAAAGCGAAAATGTACTTAAAGTGAAGCACTACCTATTCCCCACTTATCGATGCATGTACTGTACTGCAATCATCATATACGTGCATAACTGATGTAAATAATGCATGTGTAACAGGCTCTATAGTCTCCCCGCTTGCGCACAGCTTCGGTACAGGTAGGGAGCCGGTATTGCTGTTCAGAACGTGCTGACAGGCGCATGCGTGAGCTGCCGTTTGCCTACTGGGCGACATGTACTTACTCGCGAGTGTACTTAAAGTGAGTGTCCTTAAACCGGGGTATGCCTGTACAGTCATTCCACATCTCATCCGGGTGTGAATCCTGAACAAGTAGGGGTCGTGGCACCATAGCATCCATACCTAGGACACGCACATGCCTGCAAAAGTGATAGCAGGCACTCCAGGTCTTATGCAAAAATATCACAAGTTTAATGCAAAAAGGTCAACGTTTCGGCTCTCCAAAGAGCCTCTCTCAAGACAACCTCACGTGTATAATACATATCTCTAAATATCCTTCCCCCAAACCCGTGCACTCCAAAAAGCATGCGCAGGCGGTTACAGGGGGTCAGTCTGCTTCTCCTGAATGCAATATCTTCTCTCCAGTTAAAGAGCTCTGAAGTACAGCACTCAGCCCAGCCAGACTTACCTTTTCCATGAAAATCTCCCATACACTGTCAACCCACAGTATTAGCAACATTACATTTCTCAGTAAGAGAGTTTAGGATCTAATTTTGGTCCCAGACGAATATAAAGGAAATTAAGCAATCTTTCTAAACATATGGGTAATATCAGTTAACATCAGAACATTTTAACTTGCTTCTTGTAAGCCTGTGTGTTGAATTCCAACATCTATTTTAATAGTTTGGAAGCGCACATGCGTACTGAGTTCTCTGGACCAATTGTGGACCAATGGGGTTTAATGGCAGCCTCTCCCTAGTAGAGTATCGTCCAATACAGCGGTGCGCAAACTGGGGGGGACGTGAGATTGTCTGAGGGGGGTGCAGGTTTTACAGAGGCTCTATGCGCTTCCCAAAGGCACTTAAATTAAGTGCCGGGGGAGCGGCGAAGGCCTCCGTAAACCTCACTTATCTTGGCTCCGGTGGCTTTCTACACACGTCGCCATGGCAACGCGTCGTCAAATGACGTGACGTAATGACGCCGCCGAAGCAAAGGTAAAAGGGGGGGGGGGGGGGCGCGGAGAGAGGGGAACTGTCGGGAGGGGGGCGCAGGAAAAAAAGTTGGCGCTCCTGTGGTCGAATACACTGCTCAGTGCCCTTCCAGTATAAAAGAGATTAAAGATCACTGAGAAATATGTACACAGTACACCAAAGCTGAATGTGTGCAGCGGTCACATACCACATCTTACAGCCCAAATATGTTCAGTAGCTATAAGGATTACCTAAACATAAGGCCACTAGTGAGGGGTGTAGTGGTCATGGGCCTGGGTGATGGCAGACAGGAGATGGTGACCAGAGAGGAAACTAAACCTGAATTCAACTTGGAATAAAGTAAATCACTTCTATACATAACACAGCTGCTATGATATTGTATGTATTCTTTCATAACTTTAGACATGTTCAATGGCTTTGCAAAAAATAATGAAAAATACCATACAAACTGCTTTCATTATAGCCTTAAAATGAGTAAAGAATGCAACAATAATTTCAAAATCTTCGTGATCAGCTGTGAGTTATGAAGCAGATCTTAGTGGAGGGGGGAAAGTGTCTAATATGTTCTTAAAATATATTAAATCATTCTGTAAAAACGTTTTTTTTTTTTTTTTTTTTAAATAATGCAACTAACTGTTCACTTAATTTCCTCTCCATCTAAATACCTGTTCGGACTTACAAAGACAAAAGGGCATGAAATGTTCTATTATTTTCCCAGACATCAAAGTACAAATACAGTGTTTGGCCAGGTTCATTTACTTACCCAGGGTGAGGGATTTATGGGTTGAACAGAATACTATTGCCACTGTGTCTGCCGGGGTAAAGCCGGAGTTCTTGCTGCAGAAGAGGAGATACAAAAAAGAACAATCGTTTTGGTCCTCATCATTTCAAAGATTTTCACTAAGAAACTACACAGACAATGAAATGTAAGTTGGGTACTAAATATATAGGTAATGGGGAAAAAAGAACAAATAATACTATGAAGGCAGTAAGTGATAATCATCCATGTAATGCTATTTAGTATTTTAGCGTTTTGTTAGAAAAATAGTGTTCGCATAAAAATGTTAGCGCTGCGTCAACTTAATTTCAAAGTTTACGATATGATTTATTTAGAGAAAGAGGGAGAGGGATAAAGAGAAGAAAGGGGGAGAGAGAGATAGAGAGAAGAAAGGGGGACAGGGATAGAGAGAATTAAAGGAGAGAAATGGGTAAAGGGATAGAGAGAAGAAAGGGGTAGAAAGGGTGAAAGAGATAGAGAGAAGAAAGGGGGAGAGGGCAAAAGAGGAGAGAGAGAGGGGGCGAAAGAGGAGAGAGAGGGGGCGAAAGAGGAGAGAGAG
>CM071567.1:236609555-236687962 GCA_036426205.1 Ascaphus truei | reverse complement strand
GAGGGCAACAGAGGAGATAGAGAGAGGGGGTGAAAGAGGAGAGAGGGAGCGAAAGAGGAAAGAGAGAGAGGGGGGGGCGAAAGAGGAGAGAGGGGGCGAAAGAGGAGAGAGGGGCGAAAGAGGAGAGAGGGGCGAAAGAGGAGGCGAAAGAGGAGAGAGAGGGGGCGAAAGAGGAGAGAGAGAGGGGGCGAAAGAGGAGAGAGAAAGGGGGCGAAAGAGGAGAGAGAGAGGGGGCGAAAGAGGAGAGAGAGAGGGGGCGAAAGAGGAGAGAGAGAGGGGGCGAAAGAGGAGAGAGAGAGGGGGGGAAAGAGAGAGCGAGCGCGAGGGTGAGAGAGCGAGCGCGAGGGTGAGAGAGCGCGAGGGTGAGAGAGCGAGCGCGAGGGTGAGAGAGCGAGCGCGAGGGTGAGAGAGCGAGCACAAGGGTGAGAGAGCGAGCGCAAGGGTGAGAGAGCGAGCGCGAGAGTGAGAGAGCGCGAGGGTGAGAGAGCGAAAGAGGAGAGAGAACTTTTGGCTAAAAAGTTTCATTGAACTTTCCACGAATTTTCAAACTTTTTTGGGGGAAAAAATCTTATTGCTATTCGACACATCCAGTGACGTAATGACAGATGAAAAACAACTGGAACAAATATAAATCCACTGTGGGATAAACAGCCTCTCTCTTCTTTCGCATTCATTTTGGTCTTAGCACTTTAACAACTAGTTATGAAAGACTGTAATGATACGGGGTTTGGGTAACATACACAGAGCATAGGACAGAGTTTCACACGATGAAGTGAAATACAACGGAGTATACGGTACCTTGTAGAAAAGAGGAATGTTAGAAGCATGAATGTCAGCTGGATAAAAAATACTGAAAGAAAAATACAAAAGACATTAACATTTTGCAATTCACAACACTCAAGGCTACTTTACGGAGAGTAGCTGAAAATAAAGGTAAGTGGGTTTAAGGTCAACCAAACGGTTACGAAAACACTACCATATAACTTGAGTCCTCTGGGATGGATTGAGCCAGCACTTTTTCCTCACTAGGAAGATATGGGGCAGACGTTTTCATGAATAAACATAGAAGGGTCTCAAGCTGCTGCAGGGATCAGCACACATCGAACAGCCTTTCAATGTACCAACATTCTAGATAGAACTAAGACTATACATATTGACCAATCAGGAGTGTCCTACACTGTTCTATGCTCAGACAGCACCATAATTCAACAGAGCAGGTGCTTTTCACACACCTATAATACACAAACCATTCTCATGCTCAAGCAGCAATCAGGAAGAAAATGAACCACAACCATCAAACACTCCAAAAAAACTTTAACAAATATTTTTATAATCAAGATGCTACTTGATAACAGGTTTAAAGGGGCAGTCCCGTCTAGGACAACAATTTAATGGATGGCATTCACATAATATTTAGTTTTTTACATTTCTGCAGCTTTCTATTTTGAGGCTGATTCTTTTTGACATTTTTTTAAATTTATGTAACCGTAAAAATGAAAGGGTTCCACCACGCCTGATCCCATGAGAATGCCAGAGCTGCGGGAGTTTAGAATGCTGGTATGAATTGAGCTCACCCAAATGTGCCGGTAAAACCCCAGTCATCACAGAATGTGGTGTTCCCGACAAAAATAGCAGACCGTGCTTATATATATCCCGATAAGATTTGAAACACAGATATGAGTATTATTTTGATTCTGAAAAGCAGTTGGGTGAATCGCATAAAATGAGCTAGACTTCTGCATTAACTGCATTGTGGTGAGGTACTTCTTACACGTGTTGTAGTTTACTTCCACGAATCACACATGGGAGACTTATCGCACGAGTTAAAAATGCTATTCCGCGTAGTCAGCCAGAAAATCGACCCTTGTTAACAATTTAACAGAAAACAGCTATACTTGCTTAGGCAAGAAAAAGAACCCCTATAGACAAGCACTCATATAGTTATAGAGGTGAGTAGTTAAAAGTAACCTTTATTGTGTTTAAGGGTAAAATACGTGTAGATACACACACAGCACTATTAAAAAGAAATTGAACAAAATACCACCCAGTCATTGTAAATGAACTGATAACGGTAGTGATTGGAGGAACTTCTAACTGGCACCTAAGAGATAGCATAAACTCAAGATGTAATAGGCGCCTCAGTGTGGTATCTGTGTTTCAAAAAGGTATAGTGTCAGTCAATGGTGTGACTGACAGACACATATCTCAAATCACAACTGATTAAATTGTCACTCACTGAGAGTACTTGGTTAAACTGTAAGTAGGTAATAAATTATACTGTACCTTTGAATACCATAATAAATGTATCACGGTCTCTTAGGTGGTAAAATAGTTAGTACTCAGAGAGAACTCTGGAGTGAGCGCAAAGTGAATGAAGTCCTTCAACGCAACGCATAATAAAAAACATATATGTGTATTCACAATAGAGCTACTATGTAGCCGGGGAAATGTGGCTAAAAAAGGGGGGAGTCTTAAACGCATTGGTCAGCTAATACACAGATAAGGTCTCCCAACAGGGTACACTAGAAGCACTAGATTGATGCTTCAAGATACCTTAGCCTATATGAGAGCAGAGATATAATTAAATCATAAATTAGTAAACAATATACTACTGCTCAGATCCTCTGTGAGGACAGCATGTGTAGATCAAGGAGACTGTTTAATCCCTGAATTCATTGCTGTTATGGAAAATGTGTTTAATATACAGTGGATGGTATATAGTTACCTACAGGTCCGTCGTTAGATATACATGACTTATATATGGGGTATAGGTGTGATGATGGTAGCTAAACGGTTTTACAATCAGCTCGTATGGAAACAATGTCTCACTTGTAATCCTATATGTTCGCATTGAAGCACACCTTTGTCCCTCATATGTAGGTACTATATCCAAATATATGTAAGTCACTGGGTATGTACATCAGGTTTGTGCGGCATAGAGGTAATAGATCAAGTCCCGCAGGTGTTCATTAGTACACCTGTTTATATATAAACTGATACTTAAAGGGTTATAGTCTAGGGATATTGATCGGCCGCTCAGATCTAATAAAGTGTACGGAGCTCAACCCGGCGTGGTGTATTAATGAACGCCACAGAACATTAGCTAGCCGGGTGAGGTAAGAGTATGTCTCCTACAGCAAACGGAGCTCCGTACTAATTGGCTCAGTGAAGGCTGTTTAACAGTAAAATAGACTCATGTACACAGAGTGTCTCACTGGTGGCCCTATTTCTCAAGTACAGCTTCGTAACTCATATATAATGTATCCACCTGTATGCAGATCGCTGTGTATCTGCAATCTGTGTGTGCGGCATGAAGTAAGTGTATTCAGTCCCACATCCACTCGGTGATATAGTCAGTAGTGAATAGAGTAGTACCTGAGTGGATATGAACAAGGGACATTCACAGGCTGCGCCGCTCTAGTTGTGTCTGCAGAGCTCCACCCGGCGTGGTGTATTAAAGAACACCACAGAACATTAGCTAGCCGGGTGGTCTGACTAATACCGCAGACGGGGCTCTTGCCTAAACGGATAACTAGAAGCTGCCTAGAAGTTACACTGGACGCCGTCGCACCAACACATGTGCTGACGTCACAAAGGAGGCGCCTCCTTTGTGACGTCAGCACAGTACATGTTTATTATAAACTGATCTAAAGGGTATATCTCGGGATATGATCGGCACGCCCGATCTAATAAAGGTACGGAGCTCAACCCGCGCGTGGTTGTATTAATGAACGCCACAGAACCATTAGCTAGCGGTGAGGTAAGAGTATGTCTCCTACAGCAAACGGAGCCTCTACTAATTGGCTCAGTGAAGGTGTTTAACAGTAAAATAGACTCATGTACACCAGAGTGTCTCATGGTGGCCTATTTCTCAAGTACAGCTTCGTAAACTCTATATAATGTATCCACCTGTATGCAGATCGATGGTATTGCAATCTGTGTGTGCGGCTGAAGTAAGTATTATTCTAGTCCCACATCCACTCGGTGATATAGTCAGTAGTGAATTAAGTAGATCCTGAGGGATATGAACAAGGGACATTCACAGGCTGCGCCGCTCTAGTTGTGTCTGCAGAGCTCCACCGGCGTGGTGTATTAAAGAAACCAAGAACATTAGCTAGCCGGGTTGTCTGACTTAAACCGCGGAGGGCTTCTTGCCTAAACGGCAAACTAGACGAAGCTGCCTAGAGTTGCAGGACGCCGTCGCACACACAATGCTGACGTCACAAAGGAGCGCCTCCTTTGGTGACGTCAGCACAAGTGTGGTGGTGCGACGGCGTCCAGGTTGTAACTTCAGGCGTTCTAGTTTATCAGTTTTTAGGCAAGAGCCCCGTCTGTGGTAATTGTCCGAGAACACGGTAGCTAATGTTTGTGGCGTTCATTAATACACCACGGGTGTGTGTACTCCGACACTTTATTAGATCTGATGCGGCCGATCAAATCCCTAGACTAAACCCTTAAGTATCAGTTTATATATAAACAGGGGTACTAATGAACACCTGGGGGACTTGATCTATTACCTTATGCCGCACAAACCTGATGTACATACCCAGTTGACTTACATATATTTGGATATAGTACCTACATATGAGGGAACAAGGTGGCTTCAATGCGAACATATAGGATTACAAGTGAGACATTGTTTCCAACGATGATTGTAAACCGTTTTAGCACCATCATCACACCACCTATACCCCATATATAAGTCATGTTATATCTAACGACGGACCTGTAGGTAACATATACCATACCATGTATATTAAACACAGTTTCATACAGCAATGAATTCAGGGATTAAAACAGTCTCCTGATCTACACATGCTGTCCTCACAGAGGATCTGAGCAGTAATATTGTTTACTAATTTATGATTTATATTATATCTCTGCTCTACATATAGGCTAAGGGATCTTGAAGCATCAATATAGTGCTTCTAGTGTACTGTTGGGAGACCTTATCTGTGTATTAGCTGACCAATGCTCGTTAAGACTCCCCCTTTTTTAGCCACACTTTCCCCGGCTACATAGTAGCTCTATTGTGAATACACATATATGTTTTTTATTATGCGTTTGCGTGTTGAGTAGGACTTCATTCACTTTGCGCTCCTCCAGAGTTCTCTCTGAGTACTAACTATTTTACCACCTAAGAGACCGTGATACATTATTATGGTATTCAAAGGTACAGTTTAATTTATTACACTTACAGTTTACCAAATACTCTCAGTGAGTGACATTATCAGTTGGTGATTGAGATATGTGTCTGTCAGTCACACCAGTTGACTGACACTATACCTTTTGAAACAAGATACCACACTGAGGCGCCATTACATCTTGAGTTATGCTATCTCTTAGGTGCCAGTTAGAAGTCCTCCAATCCACTACCGTTATCAGTATCATTACAATGACATGGGTGGTATTTTGTTCATTCTTTTAATAGTGCTGGCTGTGTGATCTACACGTGTATTTTTACCCTAAAAAACATAAAGGTTACTTTTAACTACTCCCTCTATAACTCTATGAGGTTGTCTATAGGGTTCTTTTTCTTGCCTAAGCAAGTATAGTTTTTCTGTTAAATTGTAACAAGGGTTGATTTTCTGGCTGAATACGGGAATAGCATTTTTAACTGTGCGATGAAGCTCCCATGTGGTGATCGGAAATGGAAGAACTAACAACACGTGCCTAGCAAGATACCTCCAGTCACATATCCGCAGTTAATGCAGCAAGTACCGACAGCTCATTTTATGCGATTTCACCAAATGCTTTTTCAGCATTATCCAAAAAATATTCAATCTGTGTTTTCAAATCTTATCAGGGATTATATAAGCCTTTTACGGCTGCTTTTTTATTATCCCTAGACTATAACCCTTTAAGTATCAGTTTATATATAAACAGGTATACTAATGAACACCTGCGGGACTTGATCTATTACCTCTATGCCGCACAAACCTGATGTACATACCCAGTGACTTACATATATTTGGATATAGTACCTACATATGAGGGACAAAGGTGTGCTTCAATGCGAACATATAGGATTACAAGTGAGACATTGTTTCCATACGAGCTGATTGTAAAACCGTTTAGCTACCATCATCACACCTATACCCCATATATAAGTCGTGTATATCTAACGACGGACCTGTAGGTAACTATATACCATCCACTGTATATTAAACACATTTATCCATTACAGCAATGAATTCAGGGATTAAACAGTCTCCTTGATCTACACATGCTGTCCTCACAGAGGATCTGAGCAGTAGTATATTGTTTACTAATTTATGATTTAATTATATCTCTGCTCTCATATAGGCTAGGGTATCTTGAAGCATCAATCTAGTGCTTCTAGTGTACCCTGTTGGGAGACCTTATCTGTGTATTAGCTGACCAATGCGTTTAAGACTCCCCCCTTTTTTAGCCACATTTCCCCGGCTACATAGTAGCTCTATTATGAATACACATATATGTTTTCTATTATGCGTTGCGTTGAAGGACTTCATTCACTTTGCGCTCACTCCAGAGTTCTCTCTGAGTACAGGCATACCCCAGTTTAAGGACACTCACTTTAAGTACACTCGCGAGTAAGGACATATCGTCCAATAGGCAAACGGCAGCTCACGCATGCGCCTGTCAGCACGTCCTGAACAGCAATACCGGCTCCCTACCTGTACTGAAGCTGTGCACAAGCGGGGAGACTATAGAGCCTGTTACAAATGCGTTATTTACATCAGTTATGCACGTATATGACGATTGCAGTACAATACGTGCATCGATAAGTCTGAAAAAGGTAGTGCTTCACTTTAAGTATATTTTCACTTTACATACATGCTCCGGTCCCATTGCGTACGTTAATGCAGGGTATGCCTGTACTAACTATTTTACCACCTAAGAGACCGTGATACATTTATTATGGTATTCAGAGGTATAATTTATTACCTACTTACAGTTTAACCAAGTACTCTCAGTGAGTGACAATTTAATCAGTTGTGGTTTGAGATATGTGTCTGTCAGTCACACCATTGACTGACACTATACCTTTTTGAAACACAGATACCACACTGAGGCGCCTATTACATCTTGAGTTTATGCTATCTCTTAGGTGCCAGTTATTTTGAAGTTCCTCCAATCACTACCGTTATCAGTTCATTTACAATGACTGGGTGGTATTTTGTTCAATTTCTTTTTAATAGTGCTGTGTGTGTATCTACACGTATTTTACCCTTAAACACAATAAAGGTTACTTTTAACTACTCACCTCTATAACTATATGAGTGCTTGTCTATAGGGGTTCTTTTTCTTGCCTAGGCAAGTATAGCTGTCTTGTTAACCCTTTCACCCCTGGCACCTATTCACGGACAGTAGCTTGAGCTTTTTCCTTTTCTCTCCCCCTTCCCCAATACTACAAATTTAACAGAAAACTAAGAAATTGTGTGGTGCTCAGAACAGTAATCAGACATATACAAATTGTAATAATTTCCAAAAGAAATTACCCTTGAGGTATCAATTGATATATGAGGTTTGAGTAGGTCGGTACAAAACGCTTGCCTGGAAAACCTCACTAATCACAGCAGTAAAGGTTTAACGCATCCTGTGCCCAGAAATAACAAGGCATTGATAAAGCGCTAAGGCGTGAAACGCGTAGATGGGGAGATACCTCAGTTTCTTTTCTTCTATGACCAATAAATAGTTTTATTTTTATGGGACTGCACTCTGTATTTTCTCTGTTCCATTGGTAGTGCTCCGGTTTTCTCCTATTACCGTAAAACAATTTAGCAATCTAATTTGCTTTCTTACACTAATCTAACCGTAGCAAATACAAGGATTTGGCTTCTCTGAAATTGCATTTTTTAGAGGAGTCAAAATGGGCGAGTTTGTCAAGTGAATTTTAGTTTACCTTCATCACACCCTGTCCTTATGAGAAAGCCAATAAGGAGATGGCGAGGGTGACATGGGGCTCTAGCTGGGCAAACTCTTGTTGAACGCAGTGTGAGATATCAGACAAAAATGGGCAGCCAGAGGCAATCAAACTCCTCCCAAGTCTCATCTCATCATGTTTACATAATAACTTGAATACAGAACATCATTACAAAATACTTATAGGTGTTGGATACTGGTAAAGAGACACAATTTAACCCATTTAACATGTCACTGCCACTTGGACACTTTGGTTCTAAAAGGCACTGCCCTTTTAAATTCAGCAACTGGTGAGATGCCGATGACATTAATCCCCATCAAGAACAGGTTCAGAAGGGAGCAGTAGCCAGATTCTGTGACAAGTGTCTGTGGTAGGGTATCAACTTAAATACTGCAAATATTTACTCAACTGTACGAAGCCTTAGAGCCCCTTAAGAACCATACAAACAAGGACATCAGGGTGTTTCAAAGGTATACACATTTTTAGAAAATGTTGCCCAAAATGTTTTCGATATAGCACATAAAAACAGGCAATATTTATATCACATTAGCAAGCATAGTTATTTGCACCATAATACAGACAGAAACTCAGCTTTATGACCCAATGGGAAGCCGACCTAGAGGAAACACTAGACGAGGACGACTGGATCGAGATATTCAACGCAGCTGGCAGAAGCTCGGGCTGTACCACATTAAAGGAGAACTCATATAAGGTATGAGATGGTACCTCACCCCGGTCAAATGATCTAAATTTGTTCCAGGATATACCGCGCTATGCCCCAGGCAGTGCGGGGAAAGAGGAGATCTGTTACACATGCTGTGGTCCTGTCCTCATATAGCCCCCTTATGGGTACAAATTAGAGATTGGCTACAGGGGATTTTGGGCCTCGAAATTAAACTGGATCCATGGCTGTTCTTGCTTAACAAGCCAACAAAAGATTTATCTAGAGCTGGAAACAAACTGATAGCTCATTTTGCAATGGCAGTGAGGTGCGAGACCGCAGCATTATGGAAACAGAATGTAATTCCTTCCGTCGAGAAAATTCGGAGTCGGATTTGGTTCATCTGCCAGATGGAAAAGTTGACGAGTTTGGTCAACGACACTGGCCTAAATTTCCAAAAGGTATGGCTGCCGTGGTTAGCACAGTCAGACATTCAGGGAGTGAGCTCTGCCACCATATGGCTTTGATAGATTTGAGTGAGTTCTCCTCTTATTGGACAGAGACGGTTCTGACTTAGGATAAAAGGATTGAGACGGGCCCCTGGAAGGATGTTGGGAGTCATGCCCATAAGCGTCAGGCATAGTGGACAACCAAGAGCTGAGAGAGTAGACACAGGTCAAGACGACTTAGCCATTTGACCTACCCCCCGCCCTTCCCGGTGTGTGTCTGTCATTGTATGTCCATAGAGTTAGGATATAGGATGCTGTATTACCATTAGTAGAAAGAATGTGCGACCCCAATGTATGTAACGTGATGCTGTACCTTGTAAACAAAACTAATAAAAACAAAGTTAAAAAAAAAAAAAATAAGCATAGTTTTCTGCACTTACTGATAAATATGATTACAACCAAGCTAAATTTATCCAGGTCAATGTTTGGGTTTGAGAATGTGTCACAGAAGGTTGTGTATATAATCATGAGCAGGACGCAGCTGCTAATCGCCCCGAACGGTGGTTTCTTCCTCTCCAGCCAGTCCTTGATGTATCTACGCACGATCTGAAAGAGAGAAACCAAACAGGTTGCCTTTTTCAGTGCATGAAGGGGAAGCCAACTTGGGCATCACAAAGTGAATTTGACAGCAGAAAGACATAAAGAGGAGAGAATAATTCGAATGATAGCCACAGTGGATTTCAAAAGCTTGCCAGCCACTAAAGTCTTCTTCTGGGGAATTTAACATTTTTAGTGCAACTTCCACTGGGCAACCATAATGAGAGTATATTTTCAACTGCATTCAAATCTATCCTTAATTATGTCAAATGTTCTTTTCTAGCTGTCACCGAGACAAGCCCATTAAGCCTCCCTGATGTTTATCTCCTCTGCTGATACTAATGGATGTGTGTAATTATCACAATCCCTCTTGCATCAACAGACAATTCGGAGTGCAACTTTAGGAGCCTTAATAAAAATGTGACATCTTCAGGATTTTCATGACGGCAGATAATAGAAAGTGATCCATGGAACACTTTAATATTTAAAAAGCCCAGAAAATGCACCAGAATTTTTTAATTAAATTATAACTTATGCTTGAAAAGCAAAAGTGTACATGTTAGGGGAGTTTAAATAATTCAAATTTGGAATATCAGGCATTTTCATAAATCCAAAGGCAAATGCCATTTGAATTATTTTATAACAGAATTAACACTAACATATGAACTAATGAACACAAGGATAATTAATTAAGCAAAAATAAATAAACAGATAACCTACATTTTGAACCAGGCACCGATGTGAAGAAGTTCAAAAATGAAGTATTTAGGGTTATGATTTATGGGGTCAAGATAATAATTATAGATACAGCAGATTTTGGTTGCATATCTAGAAGGAACTTTATGTTCTCAAGTGCTTCCTGTACATCATATATGTTCATGCTGTATCACGGATTGATTCCTTTACAATCTACAGTTCTCAAGGTTCAACACACAGGTTAATGGCGTTTTTTTGTGACAACATAGTAGGTTGAGGGTAAAAATCCTCGTGGAGACCCATAAAGCAGACAGAGGATCTCTGGAGAATGCAGGAAGTCAACAGCGCGCCAACAGTTATGCCATGGAGATGAGGAGGCAGCCAGCATAACCAGTGCATGGGCAGTAAGAGGTATAACAGGTCATACTCACAGATGAGTCTCTTATTTTGTGTGTGTGTGTGTGTGTGTGTGTGTGTGTGTACATTAACCTATTTTATTTCTCTATTAAATAAATATTCTAAACTATGGAGGGTTGTTTGTTGCGCTTCCTTCTGTAGATTTAATACCCACACTCGGCCTGAAAGGAAAAAGCCAATTTTTGATGATTGTTCATATTCATTTTTGCCAACATGGAAAAAAATTGAGAAGAAGATAAAAGTAGAAGTAGAAATAAAGGGCAAATTATCTCTCACAGGAGAACTCTTCTGGAAGACCAAGCAAAGTCCTTATGAACAAGCTGAGAATTTAGTCATGAACATAAGTTCAGTGTCGGGCTGGGACATCTACGGGCAACTAAGGAACCCGATTATATGGCCTCCCCAACACCATGGCTGAGTGAGGGGGCCTGTGGGTGTGGGGCTGCAGCTGTTGGGCATAAGGGCAGGGCTTGTAGGGGCACGGAGGGCCTGGAGCAGTATGTCAAACAAGGGGGAAGGAGATGGGGAGGTGCTACAAGTGTCAAGCGGGAGGGGATTTCTCACCCGTGGCAGCCTATCCAGAAGGTGAGGGAGGGGGAACACAGCAGAGGATGTGGGACAGGCCAGAAGCCACCGGAAGTTGGGGTCCAACTTCCAGGTCTGCCAGCTTGGCCCCCCTTCCTACGCCGATCCAGGCACTCCCAAGTGGTCAGTGTTCCTGGCTTGTTGGAACCCTGCATAAGACCAAATAAAAGTGCTGTGGAAGATGGATGACTGAAAAGCAGCTAACTTCAATAGCTTCTACCATTAAACAAACCCACAGTGCACAAACCAGATCAAAAGCTCATGTATCTTACACCTTCAAAGTAATTGAAAATTATCTTTTTTCCTAACATTTGAGAAATTAGAAACCAGCACACACAAACAAACACAATATGTAGAGTGGAAATATATCACACAAATATCTGGCCAGGAAGGTCCAGGAAATGTAATCAGATATTCAACGGTTAACCAGAACACAAACATACTGCCTGTAAAGCCAACCATCGGAATTAGAAGAGCACCCAACAAAGGGAAGAGTAAACCTAAAATAAAGCCACATGATTACACGTCACCAAAACCCTACAAAATAGAACTGTCCACTTAAAACCAGCCTCCATAGAGCCAGCGTACGTTTCTTTACTGATAGAGCGTTTGAAACTGGTAGGACAGTGTTATTAACAGAGTTAGGCTTGATTACTGGATTGGGGATTACTACTACATTTTCTGTTATGTCATTTTTAGTGTATCCAAATGTAAGTTAAATTTACATATTTATAGGGACGTTACTAATCAAATAAGCGGCCTTACTGTGCAATAAATCAGTAACATTTGTGAACTTAGATTGTGAGTGGTGATCTACAGTATGCATTAAGTCTATATACCTGTGTGGAATGTAGGGATCATTATCTTAAGAGTCTCATAAAGAGTAAACCAGGTCACATACGTATACTAGTTTTACACACCATCTGGTAAGGGTTGGGTTGGTAAACAATAATAGACAGCACTCTAAATAATGAATTGAAAAAATCATGAAGTACAGGGTGCAAACGGAACAAAGTGGGCCCAAACAACCCCACTGAAGATCATATAAACCAAAACAAGGGCTCCAGCACACACTGATTAATAGAGAAAACGAAAGAGTCACGGAATAAGCCAAAAATGTAATAGCGGTAATAATAGAATAATAAGGATCCCACAAATATGGAAATGCTACAAGACTATAAATGCAGAGTATATGGATCTTAAAAAGCACAAGAGTAGGGGGGAGAGACACAGAAAAGGGGAGTGGGGGAAAAACACTAAAGGAAAAACTGCAAACAAATCAACATAGAATAAGACAATGGGGGAGGGTAAGAGGGGCAACTTTTCAGTGTAACAACCCTTTCCTCAGGCCCGTTCCCTTGGGCCCAACGGAACCACAAGGTACTTTCCTTAACCCTATCGCCCCGTACAAGACACAAAGTAGCCAAATAAGAATTAGCTCAGAATCAAGCCCTGGTCAAAAGTCCACAGTATATGCAAGAGTGTATACAAACTCAAACCGTCCTTTAAGTGGGATTATCAGGCTTCTGTCCTCTCTCTCAGATTCAAAGGTACCTGGGTCACATAGGTATACTAGTTTTACACACCATCTGGTAAGGGTTGGGTTGGTAGTGATCCCGTAAACTACATGACGCCCAGTTGCAAATACAGTATTCTAGGTTTGGGAAACCTGCAGTTACAGTATACTTCGTAAAACAGGGTAAAAGCAGCCTGCTAAATTAGCAGAGATTATGTGCAACATTCCTATTTTAGCATCAACTAAACAGCAAAATCACACAGATACACAGGACCCAACATTTCATTGTAGCATCTTTACTCTCTGAACAGAAGAACCTTTAGAACATTAGGATGACCAGAATAACCTGGATTTGAATTGGTGCCATGCACGTTTCCTACATCATTTTGGGATATGACTTTTCCCCACATCGTTTTTTTTGTATATCACAAGTCAGAATAATGTAGTGATAAATCCTCACCCAAACTGCTACCTATTTAATTTGATATCCAAGAATCCGGTAGACAAAATGCCATGCTCAAAGAGCAACAACTGTGGCATTCGTTTTGCAGTCTGCAGCTGGCGATTTGAAGGGTTACGATCTACCCTGGTTTTAGCAGGATATTTGTAACCATCTGAGGTATCATGTACACAGAATAGGGAGTTTAAGAACTTGTAAAAAGGTAATAGACTAACTTTCAGCATATGATTCCAACTCGTTTATCATCTTCCAAGTTAAACGAACACCATCATCACGAGATGTGCACCAAGTTTCCTTCCATTTGTTTTAGACTAACCGCTGTAATGGTGATAATGGTACTGTACACAAGCCTGGACATTCCTTCAGAGTTGGCAACCCATTGCTGAAACCTTTCTGCAGTGTAAAGGGTTAACCACTGATCAAGTGACTAGAGAATGCATGAATGATAATGTGCAGACATGCTTTTTATTACTTATTCATGGAAAACAGTGGGTTTTGGTGTGCTTCTTTGAAAAATGTTCAAACTGGTAGAATATACGGTCGCACTGTGAAAATTCTATGTCATTAACATTTAATCACAAATTGCTCTTTAATATAAAACATAAAATAAAGGTCTGTCACAAGCACTTAGGTGCAGGGAAAGGAGATGGCATGAAAGCGTGAGGGAAATAACATACTGCAGTGACGATCAATGGTGCCACTGTGTGCTGTTAACCCGCTCAGACATGGGTAAGCTTCAAACCTATTATATATGAAATTTAAGATGGGTAATACTGAAAAATGAAATAATTAAAAATAACACATTAAACGGGCGTAAAGTTTTTTTTGTTACTCTGTCATTAGCAAAGCATTGTATAAGATGCATGCGCATTGGAGAAGGAAACCATGCCTGGATTCAGTGGATCCTTTCTAAAGATCACTTTTGTGTCGAGCGAGCAGTACTGAAAGTCCGATTACAAACCATATCAGCATACTGTATGATATGCATTGAGGGTCTGTGTATCAAGCTCCTAAAAGCAGCACCTAAAGTCAAATCAAATTCACTCACAGCTTGGTAAATCTCATTAAAAGTGCAAATCCTCCCACTGCTCACTGATTAAAGCAGGGCAAAATAGGGGAAGATTCCTTGACACAATGATGCTAAGAGGTTCATGCTAAAATTGTTTTACTTATAGTCAATTTTACTTCAACTGTACTTTTTTTTTCTAGCTTGATGTGTAGGATCCATAGTGTTTTGTGTACATCAAAGACCAACGTATCCAAGTTATTTGAGCATATTATGAAAGCCAATATATAAAACGTGCTGTTTTGCACATGCTGTAGTCTGCACTCCCTAATTTAAAGCTTTCCTCTTGTTTAAATAACTCTGGGCTTTTGAAAACTGCCCTAACGGACCATCCCAATCTTCATAAAAAAAGTTTCCATTTCTGAAACAACTTACTGTAAGAAACACATTTTTGGCAGCTATGCAAAACTCACTTTATATCAGCATCAACCTCTTGTTTCACTCCCAGGGTCCATATGCTGGTATAGTTTTTTTACCACCATACAAAATTCCTCGATGATACACATGGAAATGTGATTCAATCCTCTTTCTGGATATGTTCACAAATATGTCGGCCAAATTATTATTTAATATTGATGATTTGAAAACGGATTAAATATACATGAGGTTGGACTAACATTGACTGTGACATCTGCAGAGCTGTGAGCAAGAGACCCTTCATTAGGTACCTCCAGAGGATAACTTGGATGTGTTTAGAATCTGATCTGTCACCCATGGTAGAGTAGTGCAGGGGCGCTCAACTCCAGTTCCCAAGCCCCCCCAACAGGTCAAGTATTCAGCATATCTCAGCTTCAGCACAGGTGGCTCAATCAGAGGCTCAGTCAAAGACTGAACCTCTGATTGAGCCACCTGTGCTGAAGAAAGGATATTTTTAAAACCTGACGTGTTGGGGGGGGGGGGGGGGGAGGGAGGAGGGGCTTGAGGACTGGAGTTGAGCATCATTGTCATAAAGTATCCTGTTTGCTCACTGACCTTTATTGGAAAAACAATCCACACCCAAAAATGAAATGATTGCACGCCATTATTATTTCTAGAAACCCACAGGTGAGGAGGCAGCAGTGAAGCACACACAGGGAAATGTTCATGTCGGAAGCAATATTGCAAGATTCACATTTCTGTCTACTTATTTACACTTTAAAGAGTGACCCTGGGTGCCCAATTGTGTGTCATTACCCAGAATCCCTGGCTGCAGTGGAAGCACTGTATGCCAAGTGATAATGGGGGAAAGACAGGGTTGCAGACCTGTCTGAGACATGTGAGTGCACCACAAATGGTCTTTATTTACTGTACACTTCATTTTCCAATTTTAAAAAGGCAAACCGGGTAACCCAATGCCTTAAACTGGAAATACAGTATTAGAGTTCCCTTGTAAATACGTCTGATTATTACAACATGACATCATGTCAATCTTCCTATATTCGTATAGTCTTGTGTCCAGTCAGAATGCACCACCAAGCAGGACGTGTTTGCATCGTTTTTTAGTGCTAACCAGTTTAAGAGTTTGGGCCATCTTGGAGTAAAAGATCACACTGAACTTGCAAGGGGAATGACCAAGTGGTTGCAGTAGCTGTACAAACCTGTAAACCAATAGAGTATGGACAGCTTTATGGTGCAGAAAGTAAGATCAAGAGGATCGGATCTGAACAGAAGGGGGGACTATAGCAATGAAAAAAAAGTGTGAAGAGAAGTTTGCTCTGTTTGCATTACACGGAATTAAACTATTCTTACATGTTACGCTAATTGTTACCCAGAAAAGTTTAATCCAACTCAAACCTGGCAGATTTATTTGACGCAGATACAAGGTGGCACATGGAGATGCAGAGTTTGATACTCATTATAATCTGTGCATCATGTAACACCTCACTAATTCTTCCTATTGACACTCCCCAAACTGAAGCACCTGGTGCAACACTTGAAGAAAAGAGCCGCAAGATGAAAATTATGCCATTTGCACCGATTGTGCTCCAAATTTGCTTTCATAAGTCACTCCCAATGTTTAGTAGCCATTTAAAGCTGTGGAAGAGGTCACTAATCTACTGTGATTGCAGAACTGAATTAAGGGAATGACGTTTGACTTTAACATTATCAGTTTAAAGGGAGGTCCTTGCCAATTAGGGAGGTACCTATGACATGCGTCATTTCCTATATAAGTTCCGGTATTTGTGGGGATATTCACTCTTTGAAAAAGTCTTTCTACAGACGAAACGCGTCAGAGTGGTGCTTGTATGCTCACTGTAGCATTTAAATAAAGTTTTTTACTTTTTCAAGCGTTGGTTGTGTGGAGTGCTGTGACCACGGTTACCAATCCCCTCCCTGAATTGTGGAGGCGTTGGGATGAAATCAAACAATTACTTTTGAAAAAAAAAATATATATAATATTTTTAAGCCTTAAAATACCGGAGGAGTAATCTGAAAGGTTTAAAGATTCAAAATTTGCACTGTGTGTTGACACAATAGCTGGAAAACATCCACAATGAACTCGTTAGAATCTCTTGATAGGATTGTGATGACAAGTCTCCTCTGGTCACATAAACATCCTGTAGCATATGCAGCAAAAGGCTCAGAGGCCAAAACCCTTTGGCTATTATTTATTTATTTTATTTATTTATAAAATATTTTACCAGGAAGTAATACATTGAGAGTTACCACTCGTTTTCAAGTATGTCCTGGGCACAGAGTTAAGACAAATAATACATGGTTACAAGTACAGTTACATAATGAGCAGGGTACAGTATACATTATATACAAGACATTGCATGCACAGTTAAAGATAATTTATATTATGGGCGTATGAAACAGTTACAGACCAGATTAAAATGTATGACAGCCTTAGATTTGAAAGAACTTAGACTGGTGGTGGATGTAAGAGTCTCTGGTAGGTTGTTCCAGTTTTGGGGTGCACGGTTAGATCAGGGATGGCCAGTCCTCCAGGGCAACCAACAGATCAGGTTTTAATGATATCCCTGCTTCAGCAAAGGTGGCGCAATCAGTGGCTATCAAAGACTGCTCCACCTGTGCTGAAGAAGGGATATCCTTAAAACCTGACCTTTTGGTGGCCCTTGAGGACTGGAGTTGGCTACTCCTGGGTTAGAGCTTACATTACACCTGTATCTATTTAAAGACCACTGGATACTGCTAAAATAACCCACTGTTTAATTGTGTGAATCCAAAATGAGGACATACCTGGCCAATGATCAGAGGAACAACAACGGTCATGAAAAGTTGGGAGAATATGGAGGTAAAGGGCACAGAGGAGGACGATCCCAGCTGTAGGGAAAAAGCACATGTATTATTAATACTCATCACATGTGTAATCCAATTCAAGTCACTAGGGTGAGTTTATCAGATAGGTTAGGCATTGAGAATATCGAGTAGAATGTTAATCAATGGTATAATCGTGTCCTATTGCCTATTTGGGGTTTAATGAAGTTATGTTTGCAAACACATGGCATGAGAGGGCATGCTGTAAACCAACATTCTTTTTCCAAGAATGACAACAACAAAAAAACATTTTCAAGAATGAAGAAAAGGCAAGAAATGTAATTTGTAAAATAAAAGTACATCTACTATGAAGAACTTGTATTTTTGTTTTATACCTGTGAGCACCCAAATCATTCCTATTAATGCCTGACTTACCAGAAATGCTGATAAGAATACGCAAATGTAATTAGGTTTTTACAGCAAATTATATAAAAACAGGTTAGTGACCGGTGACAAACATTTGAAGATTTGTAATAAATACAAATTAAACAAACTAAATTGGCATATTTTATTCAATCTATGTCCACAACATCTAAATGGGCCTGAATATTAATACCCCCATTTGAATCAGCCCATGACCATTTGTAAGGTTTAATACATATAGATATTTACATATACTTTGTGTGTTTTAACAAATTTGACTAATGACTATAAAAATGTAACAATGTAACGTTAAAAAAATATATTGTGTTGATGACATTGAATTGCTTTTTTGCTCCACTGATAAATTAAATGAGGTACTAAGGAAATGATATATACCCCAGTAAGAGCACTGTATGGATGGAGATAGAATGCAGGAAAGAAATGTAAACCTAATTATAACAACTTATTACTAAGATGTGTTTTCTGTTTTCACATTTTTTAGCTTAACTTAGGTCTGAACATGCTTCCTAATATAAATAATGCAGCCTTTACAAATGTGTTAACCTTTTTAAGAAGGACACTGCTTACTGTAACTGAATCATCTTAAGCAACAATCTAATGGCATACAATTGTAGTTTGGAAGAAGCCTACTAAAGGAGCAATCCATGCAACATCTTGCGTGTTTTTAAAAAATAAATAAAATAAAGCAGTTCTCTAGTATTAGAGAATACTTCCATTCTTTTTTAAATTCAACCCTTAATGCAATTTTTAATGTTTTAAAATAATGAGCACCCTTTGATTCCTATAGCAGGTTTTAAACACACGTCACCAGCAGTGCAAGATATTTGCAATACTTTCCTGTTTGTGATATTGTTGCCAATATTCCTAGCAGTTTGAGCTGTAAACTGTAACAATAGATAATTTTATCGCAGTAATGTAAAGCTACGCTTATAGTGTCGGCGACGGAGACGCGACGTCAGGCTACGGTTGCTGGAAAAAACAAATTGAGTTGACTTCCAGCGATCGCGACCAAGCCGTCGCGTCTCTATAAGCGCACGCAACGGCGGCAATACATTTGTTTTGACGCGACGGCGCGTCGCCGGCACTATAAGCTCAGCCTAAGGATACATTGTAGCTGCTGTGTTACACTGACTGAAGAATTGATTGAAACCGAGAGGCAGCAATTTTGAATTGATCGCCAGCTTAGGTAATTAGTTTTCAATAAAAGGTATGCAGAGGCTGCATATATTAAAACAATATAATACACACACATACAGGGCTTGACAATTTACCCATAATGCTACTCGCCCAACCAAAAATGCCACTCGCCATCTAGCCCCGCCCTCCATTTTTTTTTTGCCCACAGAAACAAAGGAAATCACCAATTATGCTGAATAAAACTGCACCACCAAGTGAAGAATCAGCGTTTAACAGGAAAACAGGATTGGAGGACATTCAGAAGCACTCTCACTCAGGGTTGTATTCATGTAAAACAGCAAGGAGAGACCATGGTATGGACCAACAGGCAAAAAATGTATATAGATAAAAGCATATGAAATGTACTCACAATATGTACATCAATTGCGGACACATAAAGGTATCTTTTGAGGCGGTGTGGTTTACATCAGGAGAGGTGCTAGTCTGGCCTTTCGATTTTGAACTCCCTCAGTCCGATCACGGTGGACGGCGTCTGACGTCACATCCGTCAATGCCCGACAACTTCCGGTAGGGCGGATGGCAAAAACGGATGGTGGGACAGCACAGAAGACTCTTCACCTTTGCCTCTAAACCAGGAGCAGCTGCATGCGGTGTACAAACTCTACGCGTTTCGCTGATCTAAACGTCAGCTTCCTCAGGAGCAATATAACACCTCTCATGGGTCTGCTACTTAAATAGTAGGCATAATTACTAGCTAATTGGTAAATTACTCACAGGTTCTCTCTTAAAGGAGTACATAACACTGTGATCCAAAACATATAAAAGACAATAAAAAATCTTTAATAAAAATTAAGACAACTAAAATGGTTAAAAAAAAAATTAGACATAATAATCAATAAGCTCGAGACAGAGATTGCATAGGGATGAGAGAGAGAGAGAGAGAGAGAGAGAGAGAGAGAGAGAGAGAGAGAGAGAGAGAGAGAGAGAGAGAGAGAGAGAGAGAGAGATGGCATTAGTAACTATTCAATAAGTTATAAGAGAGAACCTGTGAGTAATTTACCAATTAGCTAGTAATTATGCCTACTATTTAACTATGCAGCTGCGCCTGGTTTAGAGGCAAAGGTGAAGAGTCTTCTGTGCTGTCCCACCATCCGTTTTTGCCCTCCGCCCTACCGGAAGTTGTCGGGCATTGACGGATGTGACGTCAGACGCCGTCCACCGTGATCGGACTGAGGGAGTTCCAAATCGAAAGGCCAGACTACCACCTCTCCTGATGTGAACCACACCGCCTCAAAAGATACCTTTATGTGTCCGCAATTGATGTACATATTGTGAGTACATTTCATATGCTTTTATCTATATACATTTTTTGCCTATTGGTCCATACCATGGTCTCTCCTTGCTGTTTTACATGAATACAACCCTGAGTGAGAGTGCTTCTGAATATCCTCCAATCCTGCTTTTCTGTTAAACGCTGATTCTTCACTTGTTGTAAGTAGGAAATCCACTTGAGCCAAGATTTTATCTGCTTCACTATTGTGTGATTTTATTGCACTATTGTTGTGTTTTTCTTTTTGGGGTGTTCCTGAAATATCGCTCCCTTTACATTCTGGATATCCGTTACTGCCTATGAGGGAACTTGTACAAATTCCCTGTGAAGGTTGAGAATTTTTCTTACTCACCTTACAAGTCACTGATTATTTTTATTTATCACTATACTGTGTCTTAGCGCCTTTCTAAATCACTTGGGTTTACAAGATTTTCCCTGCCTGTAATGTATTCTTGTGTATGTACCGTAACTCCCTTATACCTGCGTGTATTTGTTATGCATATGTGTATTCCTATGTGGCTTGCAGTTCCCCTGTATATCCCAAGACCCTAAGCCCGCCCTGTTGCTACTTGATCTAGCAGGGCCTGGTTTTGATATGGTAAGGAGCCAGAACCATATGCTGACCACCTACCAGCCTTGGTCCGGGTTAGGAGTGAAATCCTTTAAACAGCCAGACAGCGTTGTGCTGCTAATTGATAACGGGTATAACTGCCCACTGGCAGAGGTCCACTTTGTTCCTCTGAGTGCATGTGCTCAGAGGCCTGTGTTCCGTGTGAATCGGGTTACCTGCATCCATACAGCCAGTGTCCAAACTGTGTGTGGAAGACTGTGTGAAGGAAGCCTACCAGTTCTGTTCAAGACTGCATCAATCCAGGAAAACAAGTTTCTTTTTGCCGGACCTCTAAAATGATCCTGGGAGGTAAGCCAGCTATGGCTTTTACCTTACACCTATCTGGAATAGGTGCCCCCAGTTGTCCCATGAGTCGGACCTGTATCGTTCCATGAAAAAGACCGTTTCTACCTTTTGTGCTGTACGCGTCAAAAGAATCACTTTTTGTTCACCCACTAAACTAACTTCCAGAGGTACTTTGGCTATGATCCATTGTCCCCGAGTCCGTCTCTATCATTCGTACTGCGTGTATTGTGTGATTTTCTGTTAGCTTTGGCTAAATAAACTCTGGTTTATTAAACCTCTGTGTTCTGCCTGGGGATTCAAAGATCCTCGGTAGTCCGATCAACCATGATCGTGACACTACTGGCGCGAGATCTCTTTTCCATTGCTTCATGTAAGGAAGATTGAAAATCTTCTGTATTTTACATCAAATTTAAGTCTGGAAATCAGACCTTCAGACATAGATATTGAGAAAGTTATGCCTTTAAAACAAATGACAATTCTCTTGCTAAGTTGGTTGGGGGAACAATGTAATTATGAAATGTTTAACCAAGATTTTTTATTAAGGTCTCAAGTCGGCAGATCGAAGGTTTCTTGTAGCTCATGAAAGGACTACAAAACCTGCCTTAGAAACATTGACTAAAGCTTTTATTCCTGTCCGGAACCAATTGGAAAATATGCCTCATTTAAGACCTGGGAGAAAAGCTGATTAAAAAAATTAGATATCAAGGTAGAGGTGTGGGAGGACAAGGCACAGATCCCAGATAGATAGCGAGAACGGCATGCAGGGCTGTCAAAAGAACTCTTTAGGCTCAGGAGAAATGTAAGGAGCAGGCCCGGGGGAGAAGAAGCTATGGGTTGAGGGGGGAGGGAAGAGAAGGATGTATGGGCCTAGATGATTGGGGCAGAAGAGAGACGGAGGTATGGGCTGGGAAAAGGGTATATGCTTGGAGTGGGGAGTTGAGGTGGGAGGAGGTATGGGCCTGGGGGGATTTATATCGGTCTATTTGAAGGGAATAGGTATTGGGCTGGGGGTGTGATAGGTATGGGCCTGGGGAGGATTGGTACAGGCATGGGGTGCAAGGAGGGCTGAAGCAGAAGGGGGAGCATGGAGCAAAATGTGGAAGAGGGTGGCGGGACCATGTGGGCCTGCAGGAGGGTGGCACAGAGGTAAAGTGTGGACCTAGCTGCAGCCCAGAGAAGGCCCTACTGCAAGTCCTGATAGGCCTCGGCAGGTGGAGGGTCCTAAAGGCTTGCGGATCCAGCAAGTTAGAGGGGGCTTGAGGGCAGGAGGTATTGGCCTCAACGGGGTAGGGGCTTGGGGGTGGGGGGAGCGGGCAGGTGCCGGAGCGGACATTTGCGTAATTTAGGCCTGATATTTGCTTGGGCCCAACAACAATTATCCCAGCTCTCTCTGAGGTTAAGAAGAAAGGTAAATGATCGATGCCGCAGCCTCTCCAAAACACAGGGACTCACCAGGTAAAAACTTAAAACTGAAGTTTTATTCGGGTTACATTAAAAATGGAAACACTCAGGACAGACAAAAATAGAAGAACCTCCTCCCACGCATGAACTGCCCTTTCTCAGGTTAATCTCTGAGGTTAATCCTTAAGTATTTTATGGCAAAATGTTTCCACTTAAAGTCGAAATTAGGTTTAATTAGTTTAATTGTTTGTGTTGGAAGATTGATATTTAACGCTATTTAGAGGGACATATAATACAGATATTTAGAGCGACATTTTAAATTATGAATATTAAATCCAGATACAGTACTACAGTCACTGAGTATATTCCTTAAATTTGGCGATGAGATGAGGGGTGTGGAGACGGTCAATAGAATGTCTTCTGCATATAATGAGTTTATATTATTCCCAGTTGAGGTAAAGGCACACAATATTTGAATTATTCCTTATTGGTTCAATATACAGGCATACCCCGCATTAACGTACGCAATGGGACCGGAGCATGTATGTAAAGCGAAAATGTACTTAAAGTGAAGCACTCCCTTTTTTCCCACTTATCGATGCATGTAATGTACTGCAAACGTTATATACGTGCATAACTGATGTAAATAACGCATTTGTAACAGGCTCTATAGTCTCCCTGCTTGAGCACAGCTTCGGTACAGGAAGGGAGCCAGTATTGCTGTTCAGGACGTGATGACAGGCGCATGCGTGAGCTGCCGTTTGCCTATTGGGTGATATGTACTTACTCGCGAGTGTACTTAAAGTGAGTGTCCTTAAACCGGGGTATGCCTGTACATTGCAAAAACCAGAGGTAAAAGTGGAAAATACTGTCCAGTTCCATTAGTTATATCTATTAGGGAAGATAAATGTGACAAGGCATTTATGGATGCTGATGGGCGAGAATATAATATGTACGAATTACTTACAGAAAATTAGTGCCCAGATCAAACCTTTTTTTTTTTAATACTGCAAACATGAAAATCCAGTTAAGTCTGTCAAAGGCCTCTTCAGCATCCAAAGAAAATAAATGCATGGAAATATTGAGAAAGCAGGCTTTGGGAATAATATTAAAGCTGCAGTTCAGTCAATATCCTGCATGTTTGTTTTTTTTAATAAATCAGTTCTGTAGTAAGAAAAAATACTTTTAGCATTTTCTGTTTAAAAAACAACAACTTTGAAAGACCAATTTTCTTGTATTCTATTTTAACAGCCATTTGCTAAGGCACTGCCCCTTCATGTCCTGTCAAAAGCCCTGGCACACCCCTTTGTCAGCCCTGCCCTCCCTCTAGCACTTGTCAGTTCAGGATTGCTCATTAATATTCATGAGCTTCCACTGCCAGTCAAGCAGATTATAAACAAATGCCAGCTTTTAATATGTCACCAAATTTCGACCTATCAATACATGGAAAACGAATTGAGCTGCAGCTATACAGTTCTTTAGGTAATTAGAGATTGCACACATGAAACTATAAAACTATTGAAGTAAAAAATAAATGTAAAAAAAGACTGAACTGCAGCTTTAAGAGCTCTTCTTGTATTGTCTAGAGCAGGGGTGGGCAACCTATTTTTCAATGTAGCCACAGGTGTGGCAAATTAGAAGTGAAAATAGCCACACCATGTAAAAATTGAGGTATTATGTTGCGCATGCGAAAATTTTAAACACACACTGTTTGAACAAGTTTATAAACTCTCAGGGCCGTTCTATAGCGTGTGCGCCCGTGCATGCCTGTGCGAACGCGCGTGCACGTGACACATGCTTTTTGTGTGTATGCTGTGAGCGAGTGAGGTGCAATGTATGTGTGTGTTATAAATACGTTTGAAATAAATAAAGAAATACTTTAATAAATGATTTATTAACATTGTACATACACGCACACACACACACATTTCAGTGGCGGTAGCGGCGCAAAATCTTTATTTTCCTCCTCTCCCCCCTGTCAGAACACTCACTGCCCTGCGCGTGGCACCATTATAGAAAGGCTGACTAACCTCAGCCAACTATAACTGCCGTGCACACGGCGCAGCAAGCGCACGCACTATAGAACGGCCCTCAGACCGCAACCCCCCTTATCCTCTCACGCCACCACCACTACCCTCCTCCTCATCATCTCCTCACCCCCTTCATCATCACCATCTCATTTAACCCCCCTCAACACCTTCTCATTTAACCCCCCTCATCACCATCTCCTTTAACCCCCCCATCACCATCCCCCCTGCACCCTTCATCTCACCCCTGCACCCTTCATCTCCCCCCTGCACCCTTCATCCTTCATCTCCCCCCTGCACCCTTCATCCTTCATCTCCCCCCTGCACCTTAATCCTCACCTCCCCCTGCACCCTTCACCTCCCCCTGCACCCTTCATCTCTCCCATGCACCTTCATCTCTCCCTGCACCCCTTCATATCTACTCGCATGCTTCACGTATCTCTCCACTGCACCTGTCATCTCTCCCCTGACCACCTTAATTCTCTCCCTGCACCCTTCATCTCCCCCCTGCACCCTTCATCTCCCCCCTGCACCCTTCATCTCCCCCCTGCACCCTTCATCCTCCCCCTGCACCCTTCATCCTCCCCCTGCACTCTTCATCCTTCATCTCCCCCCTGCACCTCCCCCCTGCACCTACCAGATTGCAGCGCGGCGGTGGCAGGCGGATGGGCGCCAGTGGCAAGCGGACGGGCGCCAGTGGCAAGCGGACGGGCGCCAGACGGGCATCAGCGCGTCACGCTGAAGCGTGCTCGGGGGGGAGCGCGTCACGCTGGAGCGTGCTCGGGGGGGAGCGCGTCACGCTGGAGCGTGCTTGGAAGGGAGGGAGCGCGCGGCATCAGCGCGACATGGAATGGCCTCGGATGGGAGGGAGTGCATGTGTCAAGCGCATGCTGGAGCAGGCGGGGGTGTGGGAGGGAGGGGAGTGCGTCACACCACTGGAGCGCGATCCTTACCAAGGAAGGGGAAGGGGGGGTGTTTGAGGGGGCCGTTGCGGGTGGCACAGAGTGTCCCGGCGGCCCTGTTCGCCACAGTTTTACTGCCAATTCGCCACAAGTGACGAATGGCGACAGTGTTGCCCATCCTGGGTCTAGAGCCTGTCTGCCTTGGATAAATTGAAGTTACAGTTTTAATAACCTGTAATGATTTATCCAAAGCGAAATGGATAACGAAGATGACCGTAAACCATCAATAAAACCTTAGAGCTGCATGAACCTGGAATAAACTCAAGAGTGATACATTGGAGGTTCCTCCCACAGCAGAAGTATTTGTAAGATTACATAGCGCATGGTTAGAGTTTATTCTGTATTTCAAACACTAGCTGGTCATATGCTGGTGTATACAATCTAAAGTTTATATTGCACATTTCCCCCTTTTCTATTCTTCTGATTTAAAGGAGCAGTTACCCTTACATACACACTTTCTCCCCCCCCCCCCACCCCCTTATCAAGATGTAATTTTAATACAAATAAAATGGCATTTAAATACAATACTACTTGCGCACCAGCGGGTGACGTCGCACGTCGCCGTCCAATAAGCTCAGTGTTTCTCCGTAATTGGGGCTCACATTGACTCTAATTGGATGCCTCAAAACTTGAACAATAGTAACTTTAATAGATAATTTCAACATGGACAAGCTTAAGCATAGGATCGGCGAAAGCGCAACATCTCCTGCCTATTCCCATAGAGCACAATACATTCGGGGGCGCGCATATGCTAGTGAGCACGAGCAGCTAAACCAATCAGCTAAATAAACAGTAAGCTTGAATGGAATTACGAACCATAAATGCCAGACATAATGTTAAAAACAAGAAAGTAATGTGAAACACAACAATTCAAAATAATATGAAAAATAAAATAAACAGGACAAAAAACGTAATACATGATGATATTGTGTACACAATTACAACATATATCAAGGAGTCAATATATGCTTGAATATTGATATCCATGCATACAAAGGTGTATTAGTATACTATAATAAACCATTAAAAAATGAATAAGTATATCTATGCAGGGATAAAAACAAATCAAGAATACAAATAAAGAGGAGATTACCAATAATCAAATTAAAATTAAAAATAATAATATATGAGAACTATGTTCTACTAAATTAGCATAAGGATTATATATATATATATAGATCACAAAAGACTTTTGAAGAATGGAATAGAATAGCTAATTTGATATTAATTCCAAGGAACATGAACTTAATAATTCAAGAAAACCTTATTCATCAAATATGGAAGCAGTTACATATCCAAATTGAAGAACAGAGGGAGGGCCACTAGATCACAAGAAATGTCCCAGGTCCCAATCTGTATTGAGACCAGATGGGACCTGGGTTTTGAAAATGAATATCCAGTAAGCCTCCCTCTGGTCGAGCCTCTTAGTACGATTACCTTCCCTGATGTGTGGGAAAAAAATTAAATTCCACAAAATTTTAGATATTTACTATTTCCTCTGCTGCAGTGTGAACAGTGCGTTGGGACCGGATGTATAGTATCTTTAAGGTTAATGAGCATTACATGCTCCATAACTCATACTTTCAAGCATCTCGTTGTCTGCCCCACGTACTGTTTCCCACAGCCACAGGTGAGGTGGTAAATAACGAATGTTTTACAATTTATGAAATTAGTAATCTGATAAATTTCATTAGTGACGTGGATTGAAAAGTTTTTGATGGTGTCATTAGTTTACAAACTTTACAAGAGCCATATCTATATGACCCTCTGGTCAATTGAGTAGACCTAGGAATCGGAGAAGAAAATAAACTTGGTGAAAGGGAATTGGAAATGGTTTTTCGCCTTCCTGAAAACCAGGTTAAGGCTGGATTGTAAATCCCTTCCCAAAACGGGGTCCAGGCACAAGATATCCCAATGTTTTTTCAAAATTGTCTTAATTTGGTTAGCCGGCTAAATTGAGTAATGAACAGTGGGCCCCTTGGGAGTAGTAGTCTTGTTGGATTTTCTAACAAGTAGTGTATCTCTATTCAGATTGTTAACCTCCCCCCAAGCAGTAAGCAAGTCATACGATCTGTAACCCCTGACTAGAAATCTATCATACAGTTCTTCTGACTTGTTTTTGGAAATCATCTTCGTTTGAGCAATTTCTTTTAGCGCTCATAAATTATCCCTTAGGAATACTTTTAATAAGGTTCCTAGGGTGGCAGCTGTCTGCTCTCAAACAGGTATTCCTGGAATTCTCCATCCGAAAGATATCAATATGTATTTTGAGAGAAAGATCCACATATAATAATAGATCTAGATATCGTAAATTTTGATAATCAAAGGTGTGAGTGAAACTAATATTATATTCATTATTATTTAATAAATCTATAAATGATAATAGTGACGTGACATCACCTTCCCAAATAAAGATCAAATCATCCATAAAACGATGATAAAATATAATGTAACACGTGGAATGACTCCCACCAACCCATGAACAAGTTAGCATAGGACGGGGCAAAGCTGGTACCCATTACCATTCCACGTGTCTGGAGATAGTAAACACCGTAAAATAAAAAATAGTTGTGTGTTAAGAGAAAGTGCATAGAGTCTAAAATAAAAGTTGTTTGTGAAAGTGATAAGAGAGTTCCAGAAAATATCGTGCAGCTGCCACACCAATGGGGTGCTCGATGATTGTGTACAATGAAGTAACGTCCATAGACATTCTTATGAAATTTCCGTTCCCATTATATATTTTTTTTTGTTTCAATTTTTGTATTGTTTTATCAGGGTACACAACAGATAGTAAACTTTGTTGTACATAGATTGGATAAACATTGATATTTGCATATATTAATAAAAACACCCTTATTCCGTTTTCTTTATTCAGATGGGTGTATATCTAAATGTTTGTATGTCTGAATGCTCATACGTTTCTGCTGATATGGTTCTAACTAGGAAGCCGCCGCTTCCGTGTGTCCTGTTTTTAGTAGTATAGAAGAGAAAAGAAAAGGTGGAGAGCAGAGAAAGAGAGAGAAGAGAGAAAAGGGAGGGGGGGGGGTATAGGGGGAGAGGTGCTGCGGGATGTCGTCCAGTTTTGTATGTATCCTGCCTTTTCCTATAGGAATTTATTATGTACCTGACCAAATTTCCCATGTCTTATGGAACTTATCCATCTTTTGGGTCAGTTTTGCCATAAGAAGTTCCATTGTTTTTATTTCTCGCATTCTGCGGAGTACAGTCTGTTTAGCAGGGGCATTCACCTTCTTCCATGCTGCAGCTACGGAACAACGTGCCGCCGTGAGCACATGGCTCACCATCTTACTCTCTGCGGTGTCTAATTCGTCAACTGGCTTGGCCAGCATCATGGTCAGCGGGTCCACCTCAATCTCTACCCCCAGGTACTCTCGGATCAGTGTTTGAATCATGACCCAGAACACCTGAATCTTGGGGCAGTTCCACCAGATATGAGCCATGTCTCCTCTTTGCCCGCAACCCCTCCAACACAAATCTGGGGTCCCGGGGAAGATCTGGCTCAGCCTATTCGGGGTTAGGTACCAGTGAAATATAATTTTATAGATGTTCTCTTTAATAGTTGTACAAATCGATGTTTTGGATGCTGCCTCCCAGTTATCCTCCCAGTCTTCTCTATCAATCTCTATATTTAAATCCTCTGCCCATTTGGACATATAGCTATGTTGGGAACAGATTGCTGATCGCGCCAGGCCCAGATATATTTCCGAAATCAATCCTTTAGCATAGTACCCTTTCCTGCACAGTCGTTCAAAATTTGTTAGCTGTTGGAAAGCCTTATCTTTGGATACTGTTTGCAGGTAGTGTCTGATTTGTAGAAAGCCAAATATTGGTAGGTTTGTCGTTTGATATTTTTTTTCCAGTTCTTGGATCGACAAGAGCCTACCTTGCTCAGAGAAATCCTCTGCCATCATCATCTTCAGCTGTTTAAATTTACTAAGTCTCTGTGGGAACTCACCGGGGGGAAATTCTGGGTTATCGAATATGGGTGTTAATAGGGAGGGGTGAGCCATCAAGCCATATTTGTCTTTATTTTTAGTCCATACTCTCCATGTACATTTCATTGCCCCCAGTTTTAATGTTTCCGAGAGGATCTCTCTACCCCGCACAGTCCACAAAGTGGCCGGGAGTGAGAGAGGTCTCGCGTAGGAAGACTCTATCCCTGTCCAACAGCTTGTAGTTGGGTCATTGTTCCACATTATCACTTGTTTGAGTTGGGCCGCCAAATAATATTTAGTGATATCTGGGACTGACAAGCCTCTACATTCTTTTGGTGCTAACATTATGGTTCTAGCTACTCTTGGTCTTTTGCTTTGCCAAATGAATTGAAAAATTCTGTTTTGTATATTCTTTAGTTCCGACATTGGGATATCAATTGGGAGAGTTTGGAAGTAATACAGAAGTCTTGGCAGGATATTCATTTTGACCGTAGCTATTCTGCCTAACCAAGATATCTGGTATTCATTCCAGCTCTGTAAGTCTTTTTTTAGCCTCTCAAATAGGGGCGGATAGTTATACTGGTATAGTGATTTGTACTCCCGTGTTATTTGGATTCCCAAGTATTTGATTTTCGTGGAACTCTATTTATAGTTAAAATTTATTTGTAGCAGTTTAGCCTCGGGATTAGGTAGAGATACATTTAATGCTTCCGACTTATCCATATTGATTTTATACCCCGAGATTTTGCTAAATTTATCTAATTGTGAATGTAAGTTCGGGAGTGAAGTCAAGGGGTTGGCCAGAGTTAGGATAATGTCGTCAGCAAAAAGGGATATCTTGTAATTCGTATCTCCAATTGTAATATCACGTATATTGTTGTCCTCTCTGATTGTTGTTGCCAAGGGTTCTATAGAGAGGGCGAACAGAAGTGGAGACAAGGGACATCCCTGTCTAGTACCATTCCTAATGTTTATAGGGTTCGAGTTTCCTCCTGGGAGTTTCACTCCAGCCGTGGGAGTTTTATAGAGGGCTCTAACCCCCTCAAGATATGGGCCCTTAAACCCGAATTTAATTAATGTTTGGTCTAAAAATTCCCATCTGATCCTGTCAAACGCCTTTTCCGCGTCTAAACTTAACAGGATGGCTTTCGTGGATGAGAGATGTACATGGTCGATTATGTTTATAATTTTTCTCGTATTATCTGAGGCTTGTCTGCCGGCAATGAATCCGACTTGGTCCTTGTGGATCAGGCCTGGGAGAATGGGAGTTAGTCTGTTAGCTAGGATTTTGCTATAAAGTTTTAGGTCCGAATTAAGGAGGGCTATGGGGCGATAATTACCACACTGTAGTGGGTCTCTCCCTTCCTTTGGTATGAGTGCCAAATTCGCTCTAGACATAGAAGCGGGGATATCCGTTCCCTCCAGATACTCATTAAACACATCGAGGAGATGTGGTGCCAAGATCAATTTAAATTTTTTATAGTATTGATTGGAAAACCCATCTGGGCCTGGCGTTTTGCTAGGTTTTAGTTGTGAGATGGCTTCTAGTAACTCGTCCTGCGAGATTTCTTTATTTAGCTCTAGTAGGTCAGCTTCTGAAAGGCTTGGAAGGTTACATGACGCTAGGTACTTAGTAATAGCTTCTGCATTTGAGGAGCTGTTTTGGGGGAAGTTCAAATTATATAGTTTGGAGTAGAAGTCTGAGAATGTGGCCGCTATCTGTTTGTCGCAATATGTTTTGATGCCCGCCTTTGTTTTTATGACGGATATTTGGGATTTGGTTCTCAGACCTCTTAATTTAGATGCTAATAACCGGTCGGCCTTATTTCCCCATTATATATTTTTAATTTGATTCATAAGATCCCCACTATCCAAAATGTTAGAAGGGAGAGAGCTAGCCAGGGGCTGCAAGAAATGATCCACGTACCGTGACTGTCCATCTCCCATAGATCCTACGCTGGAAACAATGGGTCTCCCAGGAGGGGAGACCAACGTTTTATTGATCTTTGGGAGATGGTGGAAACACGGCCGTGGTGGGGAATGGGTTATAGAGAAAATCCATCTCATTCTCGTTAAGGACTCCTAAGACCTTCCCTTCATCTAAGAGTTCCCTAAGGTCAAACATGAAGGAAAGGGCTGGGTCAGATGGCAGTACAGCACAGGAGAGAGTATCCCCAAGTTGACGTAAAGCCTACTTGTGGTAGTCGCTCCTATGCTGTACTACCACGGCAACCCACTTATCTGCATTTTTGATGATCAGTTGGTTATTAGCTTTGAATGCTTTCAACGCTTTTCTTTCACTTTTGCTTATATTATTCTTTTGAGAATTCATTACCCACAGTGTTGAATTGGTAACCTTTTGCCAAGATGGAGACGTCCCTCTCTACCATCTTCTCAAAAGTGCTACGGCACTTCCTTTAACAAAGGTGGGATAGAAATGAGATTTTCATTTGAAACCAGAACCCTTACGGCCAAAAAAAAGCCTGGGGTTCAATTTGCGAAATTCTGATCATGAATCAGTTCATGTCTTGAAGATGACAAAGGTCTCTAAAAGAATAATTAGTAGTAAAGTTAACATCAACCTCTGAAATAACAACATTTGGGTTACAAGATGTAACAACATTAATATCATCTCATAACTCTGGTAATGCAGATGAATCATACCATTTATCAAAAAATGTGTTCAGAGTCAACTTTCGTATAATATTTTTGTAAGTCCACAATTGTATCAAAAAGATTGAAGTTAGTATCAGGGGCGAACTTCAGTCCTTTACCTAGAAGGAGTAATTCATCATATGTTAAATTTACATTGGATATGTTAATTACTCCTGGAGTATCACTTAGGAGTTATTTTTCCTTTTGTTGGATGACCTCCTTTAGTCGTCTCCTTGTCCTCTGTCGTTTTTTGACAGAGAGAAAAAAGATGACCTTTGACTTTGTGCCTGATGTGTTGCCTGTTGTGGCCCCCGTCTTTTTCCACGATTATGTGTGTTTTGAAACGACACTGAATGACCACAGGCTTCATTGTCTGATATGTCAGATTCACCACTTGTTGTGTAGTTGCCAGGTTTGGTTTTTAGAATTGATTTGTGAGAAAGGGATCGCTTATCGCCTCCTGTTACTGGCATTGAACTATTAGCTTGAGAGGGATTAGTATTCCGTCTGTTGTTAATAGGTTTCTGCCAAACATATACTTGATTTTTTTTCATAGTCTTGCTTATCCCTTTCAAACTTCTGCCTGTTTTTTTAGACATAACGTCCTTCTCCAATTTATTAATATTCTGTGCCAATGTTGTATCCAATTCCAAAAAGCCTTCCATTTTAGTGTACTTATGCAATTTAGTTTGTAAGACCTTAATGACCGTTTCAATAAGTGTTTTCCCTTTTGCTTTAAATGTCACTATCAATTCCATTAATTTAAACAAACATTCATTAAGTACCCGCTTCCAATTGGCTTCAAAGTCACCCTCCTGGAATACAAACATGGGGGATTTTTTTATGCGAAGACCCCTAGGAATACTTTTGACTTTAATATAATATAATTATCAATAGTCACTATATCCCACCACAAACGGGTATTCTGTATGAGTAACTTCTCCAAGCGAAAGAACTGATTCTTAAGGTCAGTGGTTTCCTCACAGGCAGTGTCCAGTATATTGTCAAACACTAACTGTGCTTTCTTCAGTCTAATTGTATTGTCTGAGCATGTGAATGCATAATTAGAACTCTCCTGGGTGGTACACTCCTCTTCAGTATCAGTATGATCCATAATATCAGAAAAAATAGATTCATTTATCTGACTTCAAAAATAATGGTATGACACTTCTAACTAACACAAACATTTGAAAAAAGTCAGTTTGGAAGAAAAAACGAGTTAATGTGTTAATAGCCTCCTCAATGAACAACCATGTCTCAGACAAATCAAACAAGCAACCAGTGTTAAGGCAATAGCAATAGAGAAGGTAGCGGTCCTGTGCTTCAAGGATGAATGATGTCCTTATAATATATTAAGAAATCTGCAATAGGATTCAATGTAGAATATGTACAGTTTATCAGCATCCCATATTTAGGGAACAGGGGACTAGTACCTAGTGCTGCCAGTGTTCTAAGCAGCAAGTAGTATTGTATTGAAATGCCATTTTATTTGTATTAAAATTACACCTTGTTAAAGGGCGTACGGCCCGAAACACGTAGGTGCTTTCGTAATATCTACTATGATCCTTCAATAAATATTATGATCCTTCAATAAATATTATGATCTTTCAATAAATATTATGATCCTTCAATAAATATTTTTTATTTTTCTAATGTGAGCCTCCTCCTATTATTGTTGGCGGTGCTCTGCCTTTTTCTATTTTCCCCGTTTACCTACCTTGTGGGCAGAATTTGCACGCCGTTGGATCCGCAGCATGGATCTCGTGGAAAGAAGAGGACAAAGGACACCTACTGAGTGAGTTACCTCAGCCTTGATTCCTCCTTCATGGTTTTATTATTCAGTTTGTGGACACTCTATGTACTTTCATAAATGTGCTTAGACCACTGGCAGCACTAGGTACTAGTCTCTTTTTCCCTAAATATGGGATGCTGATAAACTGTACATATTCTACATTGAATCCTATTGCAGAATTCTTAATATATTATAAAGACATAATTAATCCTTGAAGCACCGGTCCTCTATCTTCTCTAAAGCCATGTGGAAAAAGATGAAATTAAAACAGGAGAACGTGAAATTGTATGTTTTTAAAAAAAAATAAATCAGCTCTATAGTATTAGTGATATCGTTATCTATCAATCACTATCTAACACTACAGTGGAGGTTTCTTGTTGCCTTTTTCACCCACCATTACTTAAAATGTGATTATTATTATTCAACTCTTAATGCTGTTTTTAATGAGTTTTAAAGCAGTCTTTGATTTCTATAGCAGGCTTTAGCCCACTTCCCAAGCAGTGCAAGATCTTTGTAACACTTTCCTGTTTGGGACAATGTGTTGCCTATGTTCCTAGCAGTTTGAGCTGTAAATTGTAACAATAGATAATGTTACCTTAGTAATATAAGGATACATTGTAACTGCTGAGTTACTCTGACTGAAGGATTGATTGAAACTGAAAGGCGGCCATTACGTTGGTCACACAACCAGGATTTTGACAGATTTATATTAGGAGAATCAAAACGATTGCCGGCTTAAGTCAGAAAGTAGAATTATACATTGTCACATGCTTTACATATAGATAATAAGAACAAAAGGGTGAAAGTAGTAATGCTGCTTTAAGAGATTATTCCAGAGACAGGCACGAGCAATTATTGTCTACTTTTAAATATGTAGTTAATTATGCTACCGGCAATGTCAATTTCTGTTTTTTGTGTGAAAATGTACAAATAATTGTATAATTGTTGGCAAAATATTCAAAATAAATCAAGTGCAGGTTAAAAGTAACAGTTTTAGATAGCTTTGAGTAGAGCAGAGGAGGCTAACAGATATATAGTGAAAGATGAGATCGTAGGTAAAAGGAGGGACAGAAGAGTAAAGGACCTTGAAGGAGGGGTGTGATGGGGGCGGGGGATGTTGGAGGGGTGTGATGGGGGGATGGGGTGTTAGGGGTATAGTAGTTATTGATAAGGTTTTTCCCCCATGAATGATTGTATGTATATTGTTTCGTGTTATTCAAAAACTAATATAAAAAAAAAAGGAGGGGGTGAATAATATTGTTAGCGATGCAGACTTTAATGGAAGCTAGCTAGGTTATGTAAGGAGGAAAGACGCTGAGAGCTCTGAGACCGTGTTCTGAATTTAGCAGCAGAGTTTTACATAGATGGGAGAGTAGATAGATGAGAAAGGATGAGGTTATGAATAAGTGTGTCAGCTGCAAAGTAAGAGACGACAAGACAGTGGATCATGGCAATATTGCGGGGGAAGTCTTAGCAATGAGCTTGGGGGAAGTGCTTGATAATGCATCTCAAATGTGTCCATTATAGTAGGAAAAATTAGGGAATGACCCCCAAATAGACCTGAGGTTACAACCAAGGCTGTAGATATATCAGTCCATAGTAACAGGAGAAAGACACTACTTCATCATAAAATGCTGCTATAAAAGCTTAGAAACTTCATCCGTTTGAACTAATACAGGGTGGGGGGATGGAAAGCGCCGGTAGAAGTACAGAAGGACACGTCCAGAGAGATGCCCAAAGGTAAGTCCATATAATCCGGCAACCATAAACCTCACCTGCACCCTGTGTCCTGCGGTGTATGAATCAGCGGTCAGTAATCACGGTAGACTTGCGTGATCTGCCTGCAATGCTGATAGATGAGCAGCGCGGTTGCCAGCTGCTTGTGGTGTCAGCGTTTTCCAGCCGGAAATGACGAACAAGGTAGGGAAAAAACAAGTGACGCGGCGGTCACAGCTCCTCCAAAACAGCCAAACGCATTGAAAAAATAAAAAACTTTATTAAATTGACAAAGTGAACTTCAGCAAAAAGACACTCTGACGCATTTCGTCCAGGAATGGACTTTTTCAAAGAGTGAATTCCCTAGTCATGAGACCCTCCTTATATAGGTGGTGATACAACCTAATTGGCTATGAAGTCGCAGGGATAAACCTCCCCTTCTCACCTGCAGGCTAATAACTTTAGATATTAAATCACGCTCCGTCACCAGATACATATAGGAGGTGTCTCATGCAAAATACAATACATAGTAAATACTAACAACAAACAGTATGAAGTAAAGAAAAAACTAAATAAAAACAGGGATTAAAAACAACGTTGCTAATTGATCACAAGTTTGAAAAAAATAATGAGAATGATGGATGAGTTTAAAGGCATACGAACCATATAGAAAAGCTTATGAAAAAACTCGTATAGATAGTTGATACATAACCAATGACTCAGTCAACTGAGAGGACAGTAAACAATGCTATGAACAGGAATAATTAATGTGTTCATTGCTAAGTATATAAAATGACAAATATATACCAATATATAGCAAATATACAACAATTATCTAATAATTATAAACATATAATATAATGGAATACACTCCGAACACCCCCCACAACAAAGTTAACCAACCAGGAAGTGTTTGAGTTCCCACTCCTGGTTGATGCCCAATGGGTGAAGGGTGTAAATCCAGTACATTTCCCGCCTATTCAATGCATTCTCTCTATCCCCACCTCTAATATGGCAAGGAATGTGCTCTATGGCTGTATAAGAAATATTCTCAATTCCACCCATAGAGCACATAGAAAAGTGTCTAGCCACAGGATGTGTTAAATCCTTCTTTTTAATCAGACGAACATGTTCTGCAATTCACATTTTTAATGGTCTTATAGTTCGTCCAACATATCTTTTGTCACATCCACAATACAAGAGATATATTACAAAGCTGGAATTACAATTTAAAAAACTTTTCATGTAATATTTATTTTTATTCTTATTAAACTGTATGACTTTGGTAGTTTTTGCATATTTACACATGGAACGAACTATAAGACCGTTAAAAATGTGAATTGCAGAACATGTTCGTCTGATTAAAAAGAAGGATTTAACAACGTTGTTCATAGCATTGTTTACTGTCCTCTCAGTTGACTGAGTCATTGGTTATGTATCAACTATCTATACAAGTTTTTTCATAAGCTTTTCTATATGGTTCGTATGCCTTTAAACTCATCCATCATTCTCATTATTTTTTTCAAACTTGTGATCAATTAGCAACGTTGTTTTTAATCCCTGTTTTTATTTAGTTTTTTCTTTACTTAATACTGTTTGGTTTAGTATTTACTATGTATTGTATTTTGCATGAGACACCTCCTATATGTATCTGGTAACGGAGCGTGATTTAATATCTAAAGTTATTAGCCTGCAGGTGAGAAGGGGAGGTTTATCCCTGCGACTTCATAGCCAATTAGGTTGTATCACCACCTATATAAGGAGGGTCTCATGACTAGGGAATTCACTCTTTGAAAAAGTCCATTCCTGGACGAAACGCGTCAGAGTGTCTTTTTGCTGATGTTCACTTTGTCAATTTAATAAAGTTTTTTATTTTTCAATGCGTTTGGCTGTTTTGGAGGAGCTGTGACCGCCGCGTCACTTGTTTTTTCCCTACCTTGTCCATTTTAGTAGCCTGGCACATTTTCTTTTACTTACAGTAATTTGAAGAATTCCACAGTAATAGTTTGAAAGTCAGAGAAATAATACTCACAAAAAGGAGCAGCAGCAGCGGTGTTACAACGATTCCCTGAAAGAAACACAAAGATACATTAAACAACTGAAAACCGCTAGCGCAACTATTTTACAACAGCCAATAGGTTTGAGAAATAGATTTATACAGGCAGTCCTCGGTTATCCAACGGAATCCGTTCTGGAAGTAGCGTTGGATAGTGAAGCCGTTATAAATTGAGTCCCATGTTAATCAGTGGCAGTGAGCGTTGGATAATGCATTCCGGCGTCGAAAAACGGCCCTTAGTGTTGCATTGTAAAGCGTTGGATATGCCATTCGATGTAAAGTGAAACGTTGAATAACGAGGACTACCTGTACATATTGAAAGGGCGTATTCTATTTTTTTTTTTAGCTATACAGTAGTGTTAAAGATGTAATCACTAACTGTTCTTTTGCTGCAAAATAAATAAAAAAATTAATTTAATCCTGAGCTTCAGCTTCCTTTTTTTTTAATCAAAAAACAGGGCTTGCTTTTTTTTTTTGTCACCAACGAGACAATATGGCCACAGCCTCGCCTCCTTGTAACAACTACAGCTATTCTCAAAGGTCGAACCATGAAGCACTGCTTCACACAGAGTGAACTTTATTCCAGCCTTAATACTTATAAACAAACATGTACAATGTATGAGGAGATTTAAAGAGTACAGTAGGGCCCCGCTTTACAGCGCTCCGCTTTATGGCGTTCCGCTCATACAGCGTTTCCCAATGTATACCCATATTCATTAGGTCCTGCACTTGTTCTGTTTTTCCGGGCATTTTCGTCATGAAGTGCACAGCAGCAAAGTATCCGGCTGTCACTAAACAACAGTTTTAGCGCGTGCGCAACTCCTAGTCAGATGCCATTTGTCAGGGAAACAGTTGGTTTACAGCTCTGCATCTCTGTTTTGAAAGGTACAATACAGTACAGTAGGGCCCTGCTTTACGGCGATTTCCGCTTTACAGCAGCGGCCTAGAACGGAGCTCGTTAGCTAGTTTTCTACACTAGTGTATATGTATGTTACAGAATGCATTAGAGGTAGAGGTGCCATGTGTTGATTTTGATACTTTTGAACTCAGGCTGGTTTCCTTTTTCAAAATAGAAGGGATTTCACCTTTAACTGACTGGCCCCTTGCAATAAGGGGTTAATAAAGGCCTTGAGAGAAGCAAATTTACACATAGTTTTCTCATTTACCAATTTTAAGAGTAGCCTTAGACTACTGGAAATGATGCTGTTATCAGAGTACCTATAAATGCACTGTACAAAAATAAAGGGAAAGGCACACCAAAATTACGCAAAAATCTCTTATTGGCTCAACGTTTTCGGCTACGTTGGGTCAATAAAACAAATATCTGAATACTTTTGGTGTGATAGATTATATATACACAACACCACACACACACACACACACACACACACACACACACACACACACGTTACAGAATTTGTACTATTGCTATTTTTAGCCCCAGTAATCCTCTCTCTACGGTTCCAGAGATGCTTATCGTTTTAGTTGCCGGATTCTTCCTGGATATTTAAAAGGTAGCCAGGGGGTCGTCTAATAGGAAGCCGGACTTCACCTCTCCTCTCTCCCCTCCCCCCAATGACGTTGCAGCTTCCTATTGGCCTACAGGACTTGGCAGTCATTTTGATTTCCCGCATGGGAGAAAACAAACAAAAAAAACAATAGCAACTACAAGGATAAGTATCTCTGCAATCCAGGGGTCCCAGAGCTACAAATAGTGCGGTTCAGCTCTGGACGACCGCCAGGTTCAAATTCTGTAAAAATACAAATTATTTTAAAAAAGGGAGTAGGGTGGATTGCTGCTTTAAGATAAAAAGTTATTAATTGCATGGCCTTTTAATTGTCCATAAGAGTTGGCAGAACAAATATTTATTCACATTTTATGACAGATTCACTGAATAAAATAATCTTGACATGTCAATTTCTGGATAAGCAATGCAGTAATAGCTTCCCATGAATATTTTAAGTTTATGTAGTGCGTGCTTCTGCCTTCATCTCTCAGAATAAAGTAGCAGGGTCTTTCACCACATATCCCAACATAGAGACAAAATAAACACTAGTATTGCAACCTAAAAGATACACTACAGGCCAAACTCCTGTTGCATGAATAGATTAATTCTGTAGAATTTAAAAAAAAAATATATATAATAGAATTGTGCACGTACATTACTACTACTTTAAGACTGTTTTTCGGCACTACGTATGTTTAAACTTGATTTCCACACCTGATCTGATTAGCTGAAAGTTCCACACTTCAAGTAGACAAGGAAACTTTCACTTCTAAACATTTCGCTGGCACCCAGCTGAGCTAAATGCCAATGTTGTGGTGGTTACCTGTCTCACTCTCCTGTATGTGACTTATCTGGGTTTCAGAGTAATTACAGGTAGAGCACATTGTTGAGGCAACACTCAACCACCGTATACCTGCGTCCCGTGTATGCGTTCGGATAACACGTGATTTTGGCATTCCACTGCATGGAAAGGTTAAAGATGCCATATCCCGCTCAGTCAATAAGGCTACATTTCCTTATCTCCAATACACAAACTGTATTACAACATTTTCATGTAGTGGACGTGGACATCCCAGCAAATTCACCCCAAGGTCAGACCATGCAATGCTCAGAGAAATTGCAAAAAAAAACCCCAAGAGTTACATCTCAGACTCTACAGGCTTCAGTTAGCATGTTAAATGTTAAAGTTCATGACAGTACAATTAGAAAAAGACTGAACAAGTATGGTTTGTTTGGAAGGGTTGCCAGGAGAAAGCCTCTTCTCTCTAAAAAGAACATGGCAGCACGGCTTAGGTTTGCAAAGTTGCATCTGAACAAACCACAAGACTTCTGGAACAATGTCCTCTGGACTGACGAGACCAAAGTGGAGATGTTTGGCCATAATACACAGCGTCACGCTTGGCAAAAACCAAACACAGCATATCAGCACAAACACCTCATACCAACTGTCAAGCATGGTGGTAGAGGGGTGGTGATTTGGGCTTGTTTTGCAGCCACAGGACCTGGGATCTTGCAGTCATTGAGTCGACCATGAACTCCTCTGTATACCAAAGTATTCTTGAGTCAAATGTGAGGCCATATGTCCGACAGCTAAAGCTTGGCCGAAATTGGGTCATGCAACAGGACAATGATCCCAAGCACACCAGCAAATCTACAACAGAATGGCTGAAAAAGAAAAGAATCAAGGGGTTGCAATAGCCCAGTCAAAGTCCAGACCTCATCCCGATTGAAATGCTGTGGCGGGACCTTAAGAGAGCTGTGCAAAAACAAATGCCCACAAACCTCAATGAACTGAAGCAACGTTGTAAAGAAGAGTGGGCCAAAATTCCTCCACCATGATGTGAGAGACTGATCAAGTCATACAGAAAACGATTACTTCAAGTTATTGCTGCTAAAGGTGGTTCTACAAGCTATTGAATCAAAAGGTGTACTTCGTTTTTCACACACGGCTTCTCCATTTTGGCTTTATTTTTGTTAAATAATTCATGACAGTGTAATATGTCATGTGTTGTTCATCTGAGGTTGTATTTACCTAATTTTAAGACCTACTAAGGAACAGATGATTGTCATTATGTCCTGATATGTAAAACCATAGAATTCAAAGAGGGTGTACTTTTCTTTTTCGCACAACTGTATCCTTCCAACTCTATATTCGCAAAGCTATTAAAAAAAATCTTAGAAGATGAAACAAAGCGGAAAAAAACCCACAAAAAAAACAGCAGCAACATGTTCACATTTGATTGCAAATGCAGTTTCCGTTTTAGTGAAGTGAAACAACACTTTTAGGTGATATGTTCAAGCCTTAAGGAGTTGGCACTGCCACAGGAAACAGGAGAATAACATTGTGAAGGTGCACTCCCCCTCTGGGGCTAAAGAGAGCTAACAGCCACAGTAAATTTGCAAATGTAAATGTAGGCCAGCATTTGAATAGATCTCTCTTTTACATTAAACAAAAATAAAAGTTGTGAGCACGTTCACATGTCTCAGGCAGGTCGGCAAGCCTACTTTTTCACCATCATCTCTTATCATACAACGCTTCCCCTGCAAGGGATTCTGGGAAATGACATGCAAATGAGCACAGTGTCTTTTGTTCCATGGAAACCACATGCTTTAGAGGGCGTCACCTAGCTTTTTTTCATGATAATATTTTGACTAAATATGCACCAAGAGCCTATTTGACTTATGCAATATCCGCCTTGGCGCCTCAGACAAAATTCCTCATCGTCTTCAATGGGGATTTTCAACGGCCAGGTCGTACTCAATGGAGGATATAGAATAAGCCCCTAATGGTCAATGACCCATTTATTTATTTCTTGCCTTATGGAAAACAAGTGAAATGGCATTATTAGCCCAACACCTCAAAGTGCAAGACAACAAAGTATGAGATATTTGTTTCCCCACTTGCTATGTTGGGACAGTGAATGGCTATACTGTAACTGTACTGTGCAGTTAGATCACTCAGTAAACAGGCCCCTAGCACTCTGCTTTGCACATTGACATTGAGTCAGCAAACCTGACACAGGGAATTATTTTCTAGTTCAGTCAATTTTAACCTCTTAGTCAGTTAAAACCCAGGTGGGTTGAAAACACCTCGATCAACTGGAAGTAAAAAGTCAAATGAATTCTGTTTCGAATATATGCGATCGCTAAATCTGGATGATTGACATCTTTTTACTTGGTAAAACACAGACACATCAGTATTTATATTTCTTTATTTAGTTAATTGGAAACATGAAAAGCTGGCAATTGGCACTTTAAAGCTGCAGACCAAGCAATATCCTACTTGTTTTTTTTTTTTAATTAAGTTTTTTTAAATAAATCAGTTCTGTACTATGAGAAAAAATATATATATTTTTAAATGCTACAACAACTTTGAATGACTTTTTATGTATTATAATGTAACAAGCATTTTTTGTTTCTATAGCAACCATTTACAAAGTCACATCCCCTTCCTCTTCTGAAACGGACTCTGGCACACCCCTTTTTGAGCCATGCCCTCTCTCTAGCAGTGCACCAATTGTATCTAGTGACTGCCTGGTCACATAATCTTCCCCACAGAACGTTGCATCTTTGTTCCTCTTCTGCTGCACTGACAGCCATTTAGTGAATCCCCGAACCGAATCTTAACCGATCGATCACAGGAAAATAGAATATTGGCAATTCAGTCAATTAATTATCATTGTGTGGATTGTATTGATGCACTTATAAAAAGGTAAAATAAATAAATAATGTTTTTTTTGGGGTTTTTTTAAGCTTGGTCTGCTGCTTTAGGCCTCGGCCATGTTTAGCGCTTGCTGGCGGAAGCGTGCTGACGCGCGCTCCCGCTCAGCACTGAGCCCCTACAGCCGCAATTAGAGCGGCTATAGTAGGGGCTCACCTATGCTTCCGCAAGCGCGCGGAAGAGCAGGTCTTAGGGGAATTTAAAATTCCCCCGCTTGCCGGCGCGACAGGCCGGTCACGGGAGCGGTTCGCCTAATGAGGGCGAACCAGCTCCGTGACGTCACTGGCCCGCCCCCGGCCAGTGACGCGCCCGCCCCCGGCCCGCCCCCTGACGGCAAGCTGACAGCGCGTGCGGTAAGCAACCGCAAGGCCAGGGAAAGCACCCGCTTTCCCTGCGCCTCAGCACGCCAGCAGGGAGCCTGGCCGAGGCCTTAGGTGTTTGATGTCAGTGAGGCAAAGCATCCTCCCATCCTTCACCCTTTCCCTGATTAGTACAGTATTTGGGTAGGAAAGGATGGAGGAAACACAACTGATATGCATTGTCCTTTTAAGGGTCGTGTTGAAAAGATTTTTTTTTTTTTAGTTAAACAAAAAAAAAAAAAAGGAGCAAAAACTCAAATGTGTTTATTAAATGTTTTCATGATCTCAGTGGTAATGTTCTATTAAAGTAACATTTTATATTTTAGTAGTAAAATGTAACCCCCCATTTAACTGTAAATGAACATTCTGTAGCTAATAAACATTTAGTAGCTCATTCTCCTTAAAAACCAGTGACCGCACAGGCCCATCACACATGCCATTGCCTGGTCTGGCATATTGATCTAGTGTGGTCTTCCCTCCATCACCCTCTAACCCAGAGCTATGGTGAACAAGAGAGCTCTTCTCCACGCACTTTTTTCTTCCCAATTGACATCTGACGAGCCAAAAAATAGGTTTTGTGGACAGGGCAGCTTTATAATTGTGGGGATCTCAAAGTTTTATATAATTGTAAGCGTTCAATCACTCATAGCATTGCTAAATACCAGCGTGTACATTTTCAGGGGAGGGTCTAGCACAGCGATGCGCAAACAGGGGTGGAGGGTGCACGATGTTGTCTGCGGGGGGGGGGCGCAGGGTTTACAGAGGCCTCACGCGCTTCCCGAAGGCACTTAAATGAAGTGCCGGGGAAGCAATGAAGGCCTCTGTAAACTGCATTTACCTTGCTCCTGGAGACGCGTCGCGAGGTCACGTTGCCGATGTCATGACGCCGACGCCAAAGTGTGTGTGGGGGAGGGAGGGGGCGCGAAGAGAGGGGAAGAGACGGCAGGGGGGCGCAGGGAAAAAAGATTGCGCTCCCCTGGTCTAAAACATTCTGCTTTACCAAGTAAGCCTATACTAAATTTCAAAGAGACTGCAGGGCACACATTCTCCCACAGGGAGAGAGGAACAGTCTCCACAAACCACTGGCTGCTTCCGTCTCTGAGTGGCCATGTTTCTTCATCAGTAATGGGAACATGCGTGGACAAAATGCCTCTGCCTTACACCTGGAAAGTCAATATGAAATAAAGGATACATGCAGCACTCCATACAAGAAAAATGTCAAATATATAAACACCGATGCTCCTGTGCTCAGGGATGGCCTGTTGGTAATCCAGTGTGCATAATAAGGAAAAAAAAGAGGGACAACACAGGGCACTGCGGATTTTTTTGTTCTATTTATTGAGCCAAAAACTGTGTGATGTTTCAACCCGAGTTGGTCTTTTTCAAGTGGCACTTACCAAAGACTTGAAAAAGACCAACTCGGGTCGAAACGTCGCGCAGATTGTTTTTTCTTATTACACCTGGAAAGGACACTGCAATCCACAGCAAATGAAACACGTGGATTAACAGAGTCTATTATTGACACTTTCAGTACAAAATGATAATCTGTCCTTCTGGATGCAAGGTCATTGTCACAGTTTAAGGCATTTTCAAAGCCGAGCTATTCAACAGCAGTGGTGTTGGTGCAAAGAGGCTGGCTTCTTCGGCCTGCTGTCAAACTTTCAGGAAATCCATTTACACCTCTGATGTGAAAGACAGCTGGAATATATTTCAATGATTTTAGTGGTGTAAAAAAAAAATCACTGCTTCAGCACCGATACAAAAAATGGGAATCAATCCATATCAATCCCTGCAAATGCACTTCGGCGCATTAATGAAACCTGCTATTCTAATCTTTTAAAAAAACACCTACATTTTCATTTATCTTGACTCGTTCGTGATTAAGGGCTAGATTAACAGAAGTCCGTTACTTTAACGCTATTAACACGCGTTACCGAATTTGGGAACGGACGTTTTTTTTCGTCATTTTAACGGATATCCTCAAAGCTAATGAGATGCAAACATAACGTTCGTTCGTCAAAGTAGCAGCACTAGTAACAGGGGTTTTCATGTCCCAGAGAGGCGTTTTCCAATACATTGCACATGCGCAATAGTTAAACTTTAACACACATTATTAACACATGCAATGATACATTACTTTTGTGTTATCTGAAGCTAATGCACATCGTCTTATAATATTGGGAAATGCAACATTTTTACACGTCTTCAATTTTTTCATTTAGTGTCCTTCCTTCATTTTAATTCTGCATTAATAAAAATGTAATATTAAATAATACTGTTGAGGTAAGTATGGATATACATTATTGTACATCATACTTTACACATTAGTCACTATTACACTATATACCATATTAGTTTTAGGCTATTCAGGGAAGAAAAAAAAACTCAACGATAATCAGGTTCTGGATGTAAGGGCAGCTTTTGGAAAGTGCTGAATATCGTAGCGTTATTCCCATGCTCTAACATGAACGGAGGTCTGAGGATCGCCGTTATTAGGTAAACTTCTCATTACCATACGATTTGCATACGATTAAGTCAAACATCTATTCAAATGCATCAATCCGCTATTTTTCAGGTAAATACCAGGACTTTGTAACGCAATGGACCTTTGGTGTTATGTATATACAGTATCGATACATAAAATGGCAATAACTTAACACACTACTGTGGATTTACCCCTAAGAAATTTGCACCAAGTTATTGCCCCAAATTCTTCTTTTACAAGAATAAGGATTTCAAAATCGTATTTTTGGGCTGAAAGGTGCATCATCTCGCCACCAAAGCAAGGTACGTTACAGACATGGGCGTCCGCAGGGGGGGGGGCAAGGGGGGCGCTTGCTGGAACACCCACACACACACACACACACACACACACACACACACACACACACAACTGTATACAACAAACTAAATTGAAGAACAGTTAAGAAGTTGAGAAATATAAACTTGGCCTCCTATATATCATCCGCTAGAGAATATCCATAATTATATATTTGGGCTTACCATTTTTATAAGCAGCTTTTTAAGGGCCCCATAATTGAAAAGTTTCCCATTCTATTGGAACTACAAACAAACACACTGCTCTGATTTTCACCAAATTGGTACATTGTCCACTAGGTTGTGCTGTAGGGCTTTCTAATCTACTTCTCTGCCGTTATAGTTTTGCTATTTAAATCGGCTACAGTAAGCGGCATTCATTTTCTGAAAATAACTTTTACACAGTGCCAGCTATAAATTAAAATCTGAGATATATATATATTTTTGTGTTCTTATTTAACTATTCTTCATAGGGTATATACTTGATTTTTAGGCGGTGTATAAATTGGTTTCCATTTTCTCATGTGAAATCATGTCTTTTCTGCCTAAAACAAAATAAAGAAGAATTTAAAGAGCAATATACATTGTTTCTAAGGAGAAATTAAAAAATAAACAATAAATATTTCACCAACTTCTTTAATTTCCTATATTATTTATCTGGCCTTTTGGAAGGAGAGCATAAGCTTCTGAAAATATGTTAAGGCAAAGTGTTTCATAAGTCCTTCAAAAAGGAATCACACGCACACAATACATTTCCATCTACACACTTGACTGAACTAATAAGGCCCTTACATTATCTCATAGCTGTGTTCCACTCAAACTCACTTTGGAGGGCTAACTCCACAGTGCTATTTCAGAGCAGCAGAAGGTACATTTGGAGGCTACATGAAAAATCTAAGGCCTTTTATTTTCAACACTAGTGTTAGTTGCCCTTTTATTAGGTTGGCCTGGTCAAATCACATTAGGGTCTGCTCTTGTCTCAGGGGAATCTGTCTGCCAGAAGTGTTTTCTTCAATAACCTCTCAGTGCAAGCTCTCTGTCCATCTGAATGTTAACCCACTTAGGTGCTGATCCACAAAGCACCATTTGGCCCCGACTCCTAACGTGTGACGTGGCCTAAAACAGGAACGGACATTGTTCCCAGAGTTCACATGGTTTCCTTACAGCCAATCATTTGCAAAAACAGCATCTGAACTACATCTCATTTGCACACTGTAGGTCACGTTATTGTAGCATAATGTTGTGTCACCTTCCATTAGCGTGACCTTATACCGTGTTGGCATTCGTTACTCCTATCCAGAGCCCAAAATAGGCTTATGCTGAAGTGGAAAAGAAGAGCGGGAAACGGTGCTGGGGAATAAATACAGGTTATTTAAATTATCCTCAACTATGGCTTTACAAGCATCCTGACACTGCAAAAGCCCAATTTCAGTGTATGGATAGACATCACGTTTAGGTACAACTTAAATAACGCACAGTTGAATCCCTGCATTAACGTGCGAGGTTTTGATAATGCCTTATTTGCATGTTATTATCTGTTATAGTTAACGCTATATGGGAGAGAACACCACTTAATGTTATTGTCCTTTGAAGATACACTGATCGTGTTAACATAAGGAGGAGCTGGGTGTTAGCGCTGCGGAAAGACTCTAATACCATTGCAGTCACCTGAATTCCTGAATGAGTTATAAGACACACACTTTCCTATTGCTCATCATTTGTTAATGAAGGGATTACGCAGAAAGCAAAAACATGCAACCTGGAATGTAAAAATAAGTAGCTATATATAACTGGATATATCAGGGGTGGCCAACGCCAGTCCTCAAGGGTCAGCAACAGGTCAGGCTTTGAGGATATCCCCGCTTCAGCACATGTGCAGTCTTTGACTGAGTCACCTGTGCTGAAGCAGAGATAGCCTGAAAAGCTGGTCTGTTTGGTGGCCCTTTGAGGACTGGAGTTGCCCACCACTGGGATATATGATGTTAGACCAATTCCTGTAGTGCTTTGATACTGCACCACCATCATGACATCTCAAAACCACACAAAAGCACAGCACAAGAGTGACACGCTGCACAGAAACTGAAAGCACGAGCAAAACCACACAAAAGCACAGCACAAGAGTGACACGCTGCACAGAAACTGGAAGCACGAGCAAACACTGTTCTTTGATTGTTCTCGTTTATGAAGACTGGGAACAAAGATTTTGGCAATTTAAACAAGGTCTGTATGTAAATATCTCTCACACGACTGATTGACTGAAAAGGTCAGAGCTTCCTGCATTGACATGAGATAAAATGAATGCACTAAAGTTTTAATAGACTTACCCAAAGGCATAAAATAGGAGCGATTATAATCAGGCCAAGAATGACAGGAAATGAATACATATTCAGTGCTCTGTCTCTAGTTTCCACTAGATTACAAAATTCCAATACATATTTGAGCAAATAAAAGAAAAGGAAAAAAAAAACATTTGTTCCTGCTAGAGATGTGTAAATATATTTCAAATTTGCTTTGCGAAATGTTCCACTTCTATTTGGTGTTTTTGCTAAATCTTCACGAAAATGGTAGTACTGTATATAAAAAGGGACACGCGGGACCCACCACAGTGACTTTACATACTTGACAATTTGTTTTCCTAAATTGGGAGTTTTGGCAACATTCAGCACACCCCCCTGCCTCAGAAATACTTCCTCCATGGAAATAACTGCAGCCCCGTTATATATACACACTCGGCCAATCCCAATCTACACTGGGGGAAGAGACTTGCACGATCTCTAAAAGTGTATGTACAACTGTATCCACTATAAAAATGTAATATCATATAATGCTGCTGCCTTTGCCAGAAGTATTTTCCTGTGGTTTCTAGTTATACTAAACCCCAGAGGCCGTTGCAACCCTACATAGGAATGGAAACTGGTACGAAGATTACCCCCCAAAAAGTTCAAGCAGAGTGACATGACACCAGCAATTTCAAAAGATGTAAAAAGAAATACATCTATTTTTTTAACTGAGACGCGCGTACGGCTAAGGCCTCGGCCATGGTAAGCGCTTACTCGCTGAAGCGTGCTGACGCTCGCTCATGCTTGCCACTGAGCCCCTACAGCCGCAATTAGAGCGGTTTTAGTAGGGGCTCGCCTACGCTTCCGCAAGCGCGCGCCCCCAATGAGGGCGAACCAGCTCCGTGACGTAACTGGCCCGCCCCCGGACGGCGCGCAGGGAAAGCACCCGCAAGGCCAGGGAAAGCACCCGCTTTCCCTGAGCCTTAGCGCGCCAGCGGGAAGCTTGGCCGAGGCCTAAGAACTACATTATGATTCAGGCCTCTACAGCAGTAAAAAGATTTCCATCTTTGTCAAATGATCTTGTAACACTACAAAAGTGCATCCACCCTGCAGCTTACAGGGCACCAATGAAACATTTTCACGACAATGTCTAGTTCTGAACATTATATTTGGTTTGCTAGGAAAAATATTCAGTGCATTGTATTACCACGAAAAGGTAGCTACACTGCAATGTTACATAAACACAGCAGAGAAAACTGAAAGAGTCGCTCAGTGAGGGTGTGAGACCCTGGGCACCAAAATTAGATGGTAAGCTATGCGTACACTGCTATATAGGGAAACATATATTATATATACACTCTATCCCCAGCAGAGGCTTCTGGAGCGGCATGACATCAGTTTCTATGACGTATGTACGCAAGATAACTTGCATGTTAAATCTGTTCACAATAGCAGTCATTTTCTGTCGCTGATAGTTTATTATAAACATTACAATGACCACTGAATACGGGCATCTTTGTATAATTTAGTTATCCTTTATTTCTCATTGTATTACCGCTGTGCTGTAACAAAAAGGTTTACAAAAGTGATTGTGTAATTAAGTAACACAATGAGTCACAGAAAAGACCCACATAGGGTTCTGTTCAAAGCTTCTCACTGTAGTTGGAAGGACCTACAATGGATCAAAGAGCAAAATATATTATCATACTGTACATCAGGGGTGCGCAAGATTATTCTGGGGGGCAGCGCGGACTTTTCCTACCTCATCTTCGACGACGCGTCGCCATGGCAACGCGGCGCCAAATGAGGCAGCGGGGTCATGTGACATGCACGTCACCATTGCAACGTACGTTAAATGACGCCGTGGGAGTCACGTGATGTGACGTCACATGACTCTGTGCGTCATTCGACGCTGGATATTAGGTAAGGGGGGTGCAAGCATAGGGGCTGGCAGGCAGGGGGGCGCGCACAGCACACAATGTTTGCATGCCCCTGCTGTACATAACTATACCGAATTTAGCAGGATCTGCAGGGCATTCATGATACTGAAAGGGTATGGAAAAACTTCCTCCCAAACCTGGCCCTACTACCTCCTTCCACATTACTGTTGGAAGTACTATCATTCACCCAGTATCCCAAGCACGCTGCCTAAGGGTCACACTCAACTCCTCACATTCTCCTCCCACCTGGCCTTTATTACTGATTACTCAGTGTTCATCAATGATCTTCCCACAGCTTGTAAGGAAGCTTCAATACACATGTATGCAGATGACACAATCCTATATGCACACAGCCCTAGCCTCTCCGACCTTGAACACATACTTCAGTCTGACTTTTTGAGACTTGAAAATTGGATTTCCCAAAACAAAATGTTTTTAAACAAGGACAAGACTGTAACAATGGTATTTGGGACCAAGGCTAAATTTTTAAAGCTTCCAATGACTGAGCTCCAGATCAGAACTAACGCTAAAACCACCCTAACTCCTGTTACCAGTTCTAAATACTTGTGCATATGGTTTAACTCCCATTTAACATTCAGGATGCACATTGATACCCTGACATCAAAAACCTATGCCAAACTAGGTGTACTTTACCGGAACAAATCCTCCCTAAGTCTGCTTGTCAGAAAGTGTATCGCACAGCAGATACTAATGCCAATTATCGACTATGGAGACATAGTATACGGCTCGGCACCTCAAACCCACCTTAGCAAACTTGACACCCTCTACAATTCAATATGCCATTTTGTTCTCCAATGCAACTACAACACACATCACTGCAAAATGCTCAAAGAACTAGATTGGTCATCACTCGAGTCTAGGCGCAAAGTTCACCTTTCCTGTCTTGCCTTCAAATACTTTCTGGGCAAGCTACCCATCTATCTGAACAAGCTCCTCACCCCTACCACAAGCAGCACTTATCTGAGATCTGACTCCAAAAGATTGTTCATGGTCCCAAGGCTCAACAACGAATCCGGCCGCTCCTCCTTCTCTTACTGTGCACCCCAAAACTGGAATAACCTACTGGAGACTCTCACAGCCACCACCAGTTTAAGTTCTTTCAAAACTAAGGCTGTCTCACAATTGAATCTGGTCTGTAACTGTTACATACGCCTATAATAGATATTATCTTTAACTGTGCATGCAATGTCTTGTATATAATGTGTAACCCTTTTCACTTATGCAACTGTATTTGTAACCATGTATTATTTGCCATCTTAACTCTATTCCCAGGACATACTTGAAAACGAGAGGTAACTCTCAATGTATTACTTCCTGGTAAAACATTTTATAAATAAATAAATAAATAAAACATTCAAAACGTATCTAAAACCTGTCGCTTTTTACTCCACAATAGTACAAAGATACGCCCTTTCCTCTGTTACACGACTGCTAAAACTTTGATTCAGGCCCTCATTCTCTCCCGTCTCGATTACTGTAACCTCCTGCTGTCCAGCCTTCCTGCCTCCCCTACAATCTATCCGTAACGCTGCTGCCAGAATCACTCTACTCTTTCCTAGATCTGTCTCGGCGTCTCCCCTTCTGAAATCCCTCTCCTGGCTTCCCATCAAATCCCGTATCACACACTCAATTCTCCTCCTCTTCTGCCCCTCGTTACATCTCAGCCCTAATTTCTCGGTATGTACCATGCTGACTCTTGCGTTCCGCTCAATGATGTCTTCTCTCTACCCCTTTTGTATATAAAGCCCTCTCCCGCCTTAAACATTTCTCACTGACTGCCCCACACCTCTGGAATGCCCTTCCCCACAAATACCCGACTAGCACCCTCTCTACCCACCTTAAGACCCACTTGCTTAAAGAAGCATTTGAGTAGCACCATGGCTAATACTATACACAATACATAAAGCTTGACCCCCTGCAGACGCACTTACCAGAATGCCCTCCTACTGTCTCTGTACGTTCTTCCTACCAATTAGATTGTAAGCTCTTCGGAGCAGGGATTCATCTTCCACAAAGTTACATTTATGTCTGAAGCACTTATTCCCATGATCTGTTATTTGTATTATTTATTAATATGATTGTCACATGTATTACTACGGTGAAGTGCTAGGTACATTAATGGTGCTATATCAATAAAGACATACAAAAAAGCTAAAAAAAATTTAAAAAAATGAATAGAAGATATGTTGCAATGTTTAAAATCTACATTTCATACTCTCAACTGTTTGCATGCTCAGCCGTCAGTCCAGGCCTAAACGCATTAGTTATGATTAGGAGAATACAGCTACATCCCTTGCCTAGGTCGTGAATTTCATAGGGTTTCTTAAAACAATAGGGATTTGCATGAAATGTGACCTTATCTCTTATGGAAACCATAAAACAGCCGTGAGGGTCAGCAAGGTTCTACCTTGCAGGAGTAGAGCAATACCATTTACAAAACAGAGTGTGCAGTACAACCGGTTATATATTTTTTTTTACCAATTTACTAAATCATGAGAATAAACCAGATAGCAAATGCAAATGCGTTTTCTGGAGAGAAATGCACAGATATTCTACCAGTAAGCATCTCCACACTCCCAATGCCTATTCTCTGTAGACTAAAGGCTGCGGCCAGGCAGGGAGCGGGTGCGCTGGCTCTCATGCGCGGTGACGTCACGCTCCCTGCTCGGACGGGAGATTTGTGGCCGGCTAGGGGCACGCTGGGTGGTGATTCGGGGGGCGTGGCCATGACATCACGGAGCGAACATCATTGGGCGAACCGCTCCCGTGACGCGCTTGTGGGCGGCAAATTCAAATTTGCATGCTCTGCTCGCTCACGCTGGCCACACACATTGCCTCAGTGTGTTTCATCGCGGGCAGCGTGAGCGCGCCCGCCCGCTCAGCGCCACCCTGGCCGAGGCCTAATGCTGCAGTAGTCATCACGGACAGATTTAAAACAGGTTTGCCATCCTGATTTGGTGTGCTTGCTAAAATCAATTATCTGTAGGAAATGTTCCTCCACCGATTATTGTAAGCAGCAATCACCCTAATTATTATTATTTTATTATTATATACAGATGTAGCAAAGGTTAAAGCTCCCACTGGCACGATACGGTGGGATATTTTGTGATATTCTGCGTTATATAACTGCCATTAAACCCTATGGACACTGATATTCTGCCTTATAATGCAACATGTTTTGTGCTCAGCTGGAGGAATGAGGTCCGCGCCATCTGTACCTAACCTGAACTGGTGTCCTCTGAGCTTCACGTACTCCACCTCCGGTTCAGGAGTTATGAAAAGTTTTTCACGGTGGTGTACAAAAATATTAGAACAATATGGCCACCAGGGTCACCCAACAAGGAAGCTGCAACCTCATCACCTAATGACTTTGCAGATTTCTATTAACTGACAAATCGCGGCTGTACACGGTGGCCATTTTGTGTCCACTTGACCACGATTCAGCCTGTTCCATTCTCCCAAGAGAAGAAGCCGAATGGTTTAGTAATATGCGACATTTAGCAATTTTTTGCATTAAATATATATTATAAACTTCTACTTTAACTGTAACGATACTTTAATAATATTGACGCAATCAACAGGAGTCAGGATACACACGTCATACTTTTGTAGGAGTACATCATATTGCAAGCTTTTTGGTCAATAGAATGCTACTTCACATACTTTTTACTCTAGCTGGATAATCCTTGTATTTGATGGCACTTTATATAGAAAGGTTGCTGCTGGTGAACTCATGCACTTCGCTCGCGTTTCCGACACACCTGTAGGGGCATACGCATCAAACTCTGCACAGGGACATGATACGTGAAGTGGCTACATTTCTCCCTGTCACTTTCAAGTGGGAAAACCATAAATGATCAGTTAATCGGTTAACAACCAGTTCTCTCACTTTGAGGCATTTTCAGCAGGCGTCTCTTTGCATCACAATTCTTTGCACTCCTTGGGCCAGTGACAGATTTGAATACTGCTTATAGAAAGCGTTAAGGGAAAACACATAATGGGTTATATCAAGTTCAGCATCTAAGCACGTCATTTATCTCTTTATACCATTAAAAGCAAATGTAGACATGTTTAGTTCCATACACATTTGGAAGAAAACCCCCTAAAAGATGCTGATTACGCGCAGTATTGTGTAGTATTCTTTATTGCTACAAAAATAATTACCCTGGAGCAGATGACGCAGAAAGCAGCAAATTTGGCAAATCCAATCTAAAGCGGCGTCCATGCTGCCAAAGAACGCGCGGAGGCGTGCGCGGCGCAATCATTGCATTAAGACCGCGCGGTGCGTGAGGAATCCGTTCAATATGATTCCTCAGCCAGACAACCAGGTCACGTGAGTTGTTCGCCCAATGAGGGCGAACCAGTTACGTGATGTCACAGGCACGCCCATAGACACCCCCCCACACGGCGCGTCTAGCTTGTCCAGAAAACACTCCCGCTAAACGCGGGTGACGTCACGTTCGCGCAAGCCTCCGCGCGGTCTTCGGTAGCATGGACGCAGCCTAAACATGTGCACTGGTGTCTTGGCAAACAAGACTTTTCCACAGGTTGCGGAGGTCCAACGTTTTACACATTCACAAACTTGGGTGAAGCTTTCTCCCATGTCTACTTGACACCAGACACCGTGGTTCAGGGAAAGAACCTCCCCCATCCCTTCTTTCTCTATGTGTCCCCCAATCCTAAAATTTAGGACCATTATATAGTAATGTTTAGCCAATTAGTCCCAACCAAAGCGCCATCAGCGGCGACTTGGCCGGTGGCGAGTTGTACACCGATGTTCAACTTGGTTTAATATGCACTTCTCTAGATATACCTACGGTAGAAAGTCAGCAATAATACATTGCTTGTTTTTAATCTGTATATGTAAAGCATGTGGTAATGTATAATTCTACATTCTTACCTAAAACGGCAAACATAATGGCCGCTTCAGTCAGTGTAACAGCAGCTACAATATATCCTTATATTACTAAGGTAACATTATATATTGTTACAGTTCAAACTGCCGGGAACATTGGCAACACATTATCATAAAACAGGAAAGTGTTGAAAATATCTTGCACTGCTGGGGAGGTGGGCTAAAGCCTGCTATAGAAATCAAAGGATGCTTTAAAACTCATAAAAAATATCATTAAGAGTTGAATTTAAAAACCGAAATGCAGTAAAATATCTAGTGTTACAGAACTGATTTATTTGAAAAAAAAAAAAGAAGATTTTTCACATGTTTTGCTGCTTTCAAGTATCTTCTGCAAATGGCCTCATAATGTATCCTTTGGGTGCATGACTCAGTGATACATCTAATCATTTAAACCAGCAGACTGTGCAAACCACTACGGGGCATATGTATCAAGGCAAAAGGGATGTAATTCTGTGGCAAAATCATTGCACCATATGTATCAAATCCCACTAAAACCAATCGGATTTTTGTCTTTGATACATATGGGTTATTGTAGCCATGATCACTAGAACATGGATTTCAGTGCTGCAAATAACCCAAAAAATTATTTTGGAGAAAGATTACTACATACAGCACGATATTGTTTGCCAATAAACACTTCCCAACCCCAAAGCTTATTTTCTTTGAAGAAACTAACATCTACTGTACAGTAGTCATTGCTGACGGATCCCAGACAGGGCTTCTCTCCATGAAATCCTCCTTCAATGCCATGGTTGTTTTATGAGTATTTAAAGGTGGCTTCATTGGGCATTGAGGTAAATGGACCAAATAGGTTACATTGTAATTTAATTCTCCAGTTAGGCCATGACCCCGCTGCCTACCACAGCGTCCGCTGCACGGACGAGAGCCCTCCCCTCAATGGCGCCGGGCCCGCTGCGAGGGGGGGCCGCAGCGCTGGGGTCGAGAGCTGCTCCTGCTCTACTCGCGTCGAGCGATACGGCACGCCCCCCGGCGGTTCAGCCAATGAGGGCGAACCTGCCGGGTGACGTCATGACCGCGCCCCCCCCCCCCCGGTCTCTCTTCCTGCAGTGAGCTGCAGACCAGGTAATCGGCTGCACGTGCCGCCAATCTCGCGGGCGCGCGTTGCAGCGGAGATACCGGGGCCTTAGCCTTATTTACATTTCTCTACCTAGTCCCCAACAAAGGCAGTATAGTATTACAGGTAGTCCTCGCTATCCAACGTTTCACTTTACAACGAATGGCATATCCAACACTTTACAATGCAACACTATGGGCCGTTTTTCGACGCCGGAATGCGTTATCCAACGCTCACCGCCAGTGATTAACATGGGACTCACTTTATAACGGTTTCACTATCCAACGCTACTTCCAGAACGGATTCCGTTGGATAACCGAGGACTCCCTCTATATGGTGTTTGCTGTAGTGTGCACAGCTAGACTTGAGTCTACAGGTACATCTGATAAGCCAGGGGAGGGCAACGCCAGTCCTCAAGGGTCACCAACAGGTCAGGTTTTCAGGATATCCCTGCTTCAGCACAGGTGGCTCAATCAGTGGCTCAGTCGCCAACTGCATAACCTGTGCTGTCGCAGGAATATATCCTGAAAACCTGACCTGTTGGTGGCCATTGAGGACTGGAGTTGCCCGTTCCTGTTTTCAGCAATTGAAACGTACCCTGAACTGCTAAACCGTCCTAAACACACAACCTATCCGCTGCCTTACGGACCCCGCTGGCAGTTAAAGGGTTAAAATGGTGGGAGATGGCAACACACGGCTGAGGGCTTTTGCTTTATTGCCGCTCAATGTATGTTTCCAAGTGGTACTACAGTTTCAAATTGTTCCCTGGGCTACGTCTGACTGGATGAGTGTCTCGTCAACAAGCAGTTAAGCTACAGGAAAGCTGCAGGGCCTTCACTTTAATACCGTGGCTATCACAAGGCGTGCGGGAGACCTATCCAATTCCAACAATGCTGCTACTTGCCTTTTATGAGCTCCGGAAACCCCTCAATCCAAGTCAAGCGCTAACCGCTCCTCCTCCCCAGATCATTTTTTAAGCTCACACATTTCTACCAGTTGACGATTAGCAGGATACCTGAAGCTACAACTTCAGTGCAGGCCTATCACACATCACTAGCAAAATACTTTGCAATCGTTAAGCCCAGGGCTGATTCAAAACAACAGGAATATCGGCGGCTCAATGAAACACTGCTCTGATGTAGCTCTCTTGTTCGTTATATTTTAAAGCTGTCTCAAGCAGCAGTCCTTGTTTAGCAAGTTATAATGAAAATACATGAGAGAGACAGACAGCAGGTGTCTGGTATCTTTGGCATGAAAAAGTGTAGTGGTCCTATGCATTCATTGGAGAGCACAGCCAATAAAAATGTCACTTGTGAGCACAGTCGCATGTCTCAGACAGGTCTGCAACCCTGTCTTTCACCATTATCTCTTAGCACACAATGCTTCAACTGCAGCAAGGAATTATGGGTAATGACATGCAAATGAGCTCAGTGTCACATGATGCGTCTTAGCCATTTTAACATGGACCCCTATAAGCGTATGGCTGCTGTATTACACAGCTTTTCTGAACAGCCTGGGTTAAAGAAATGCATAGCCAGTAAACCTGCACACAGACACCTGTTACGAGTACATAACCCTGGTAAACAAGAGACGGCATACTTCTCTGGACCTATCTCAAAAGGTTGTTTATGTTACAACAAAAGAAAGATATATTTATCTTTTCCCCTCCCCCTCTCCCAACACTTTTACTCAATTGCCACTCATTACGCAATTATGGGAATACAAGGAGAGTTCTTTTTTGTTTCTTCTGATGAGCTTTCCGTGGGTTGCCATATCTTGCTGCCTAACATGATATTATTGAACGAGCATTTGTTGCGCAATGAGTGGCGCGAATAGGTAACTTTAAAAGTGTTTGTAATATGCCTGCAGCTCACACCTTGATAAAGTCCTACGGACAACGTAGGTGCGCTTTTTTCACCTCCATTGTGAGCTACATTCAATAAACTTTTATTGATATCTGGAGTTGCCCTGGAATCTCTTATTTTTGTTCTTTTCAACCTGGATCCTGGCTGTGCTCCTGCTTGTTGCCGAATCGTCAATACATTTTCTAAAGAAGTCAGAATAACTCCCTTGGCCAATAATACCGTTTTATATCCTGTCAGTGCCAGAGGACTCGGAGGGGGTTAAGACATTACAATTTCTAGGGATACACCCCCAACCATACTTATCATTCACACACAAAAATACTCTATGTATTATTATTGGGGGGGGGAGGGAGGGGGAAGGGAAAAGGAAATAAAGTAATCTCTGCATGAAGTGTCTGTGGCGAGACAAACAGCAGACCACACAGCTGATTTAACAAACGAGTGCTCAATCAATGATGCATTGAGGCACATGACAAACTCAAGTCAAAACCCATTATATTCAAGTGGCCCTTTTAAATTCCACCTCGGCGCACTGACCCTGTTGCCTAATGCTAAAGACTTTACTGGCTTTTTGGGAACGATTGAGCAGGGCTTTTGTTTTGGCACGTGCTCAGCAGCACCTCCACAATTAACACTGCCAGGCTCTCCCTCAGATCAATTATTCATCGGGATGACTAGCATATATTTTGAACTCCTTAACTTCACATCAGAAGTGTGCTCGGAAGATGACACCCGTGTGTGCTTTGCAGAATAAAAGGCAAGGCTCTGAAGCGGGGTTTTAAACGCTAAATGGGAACAAGGCTAAGAAAAGTGAAATCAACACTTTTAGTCAAAGTCGAGCTTCAGGCAAGCTTCAGGCAGTGCACAGCATGAGAGAATCTGGCCCTGGAATGTGCCTGTGTGTTGACAGCTGAATGAGAGTTTGCAGGCCTAATGGTAAGAGAAGTTCCACCAATGGCAGAGCTAGATAACTCTTGCTGCTTGCCTAGTTCACCAGCCGCGTTCATCACTTCAGACTATCAAGCATGTGTCACTTTTTATTTCCAACTATCACGTTCACAAATCTCTCTTTTCTTCTCCCCCAGAGTTACATTATGAACGTGTGCACCCACGTGTCAAGCAATATTCAGTAGTTTTCTCAAGTCTGCCATGTACAAATTATAATGAGAGCCATCAACTTCTTGCTCTACATTTTTTGTGTGTCCATTTAACTACCAGTCGAAGGTGGCATAAACCCACTGTACTGCATAAACTTGTGGCAAAGATGTCACACAGATGGCAAAACAGTTTCTTCCATTTCACTGGTTCCCCAGCTGTGGTACTGTACGTCCATGTATATTAAGAGTGTGAAAGTGGTACTTCCCACCACTATACCTTCTATGATTTTTATTTGGGTTGATGTGTAGGTGTCTGTCTAGTACTAGAGAAGAGAGCTCATTTCAAATGAATGGAAGATGAGGTGAATACTTTGTGTTGCCACAATAGTTAAAGTATGATGGGGCAAGGTAGTGGTGCAAAAAAAAAAAAAAGCACCGCATTTACCAAGAAAACAAAAGTAACTGTGAGAGCAATACAATTTGTTTCATTCGTCAATCTGGAGCTATTTTTTATACTACTATACTGTGTGCAAAAATATAGGTTCATTGTAGGTCCCTTTGCATCACATATGTGCTCTGCATGAATCGGTGAGCAATTTGAGAAACTATCTTTTGGAGAAGTTAAAGGATATGTGTCTCAGCACAATACCATCATGGAATGGATTACCGTCTCCATCCCCTTACGTTACTTAAAATCGGTCAAGTCTTTCCTCACAGCTCAGTGTTGATGACAGCACAGATTGACCCAAAATATGTCCTGTCCCAGGCTACAGAACAAATTGCATCCTCGTGATAAAACGAAAATCCTCCATTCCCCAAAACATCACATCATTTTGGGATCGCACCACATATGGCTGTGCCATTTATTTTGGTTTTGTTGCAGTGACAAGGAAATCAAAAGCAAATCTTTAGAAGTTTTTTTGCACACTAATTTAAAATAAAGATTAGAAAAGATTTTAGACTAACATGTGGAGGGTAGCAATTCCTTCCCCTAACATATACTTTTGTGTTTTAATGTACATGTTGTTGTATTGTCCGTTTTCTAAAACGCTTCATACATGGTTGGCGCTACATAAATACAAATATGCGCACACCATTTCCTCTCTTTCCTCATACAAAGGGATTTTATATTGACAAATGCTCGTTCAATAATATCGTTTCAGGCACCAAGATATGGCCACCCACAGAAAGCTCATCAGAAAAAAAACAAAACAAAAAAACCTCTCCTAGTATTCCCATAAAGAGGTAGTTACCCGGGAAAAAACACCCAGCAAAGACTCCAAAAATCATTACCCAGAACTACTGTACCTGCTTGGCCATCAAACAGCTGCTTTATCAGGCAGCACCGGTATTCACTGACAGTACGTCAGCAAATCACTTGTCTCAGGAGAATGTATAGCTCCAATGAGGATTCGGTTATAGAGGCAAAAGTAACGCATGAATGAGTATGTTAACCTGTGCACACGGGCACATTTCCCATAAGGCTGACTAGACAATAGTCTAGAGCGGCAATTTTTTCGGGGAGGCAAATTGTGTGTTTGTGCCATACCTTTTCCGGAGCGGGCCCCCTCCTGCAGCGTCGTCATGGTGGTGCGACATCACATGACGCCACGTTGTTAGATGCAGTCGCGTTGCTCTGACAATGTGGTGTCAGATAACACGGACATCGCGTTGCCATGACAACGCGGAGTGACAATGCCGTACGCTGCGGAGGGCCGCCGCCGAGCCTACAGGCAGCAAAAAAGTAAGTCCGCCATTGCCTGTGGGTAAAGGTGAGGAGGGAAAGCATTGTTTTCCTGGTATTTTTGTGCTTCAGTCTAAAAAAAAATTTGGGGGGGGGGTAAATCTCTCCACGGATAGCATCTAAGGCCACGTCCATGGTTATCGCGACCGTGTGCCGGAGCGCGCACAGCACAATCAATTTGACATGCCTCTATGAGGATGTCTTTAGTGTGCGTGCCTAGAGGCGCCAGCGCTCGCGATTAACGAGCTTCGCGTATCGGCCGTGTGCGTGCCTAGAGGCGCCAGCGCTCGCGATTCACGAGCTTCAAGTATCGGCCGAGTCAGGTGAGCAGTTTGCCCAATGAGGGCGAACCAGCTCCGTGACATCACAGCCACGCCCACAACACGCCCCCTATGTCGCTTCGAACTACAGGGCACAAATCACTCCAACTAGAGCTACGCGTGAAGCCTCTCACACAATCGCACCGACCCAGCCTTATGCATTAGGGGCGGGCCATATTTGCAAAGCTGGCTCTGTGCATTATAGGATTTCTTGATCCATGCTGATCCTAGAGGAAAATCTCTGACTCACTACTTCTGTGTTATATTTAATTTGACTCACATTTAAGAATTTAAAAAACAGAATAAACACAACGTTGTATCATCACACCACTATTAATTAACAAGATTGGCTGCACGCCACTAAATGAAATAGTACTTTGTTTCAGAGAATACAGAACTACCACCAACACTGTGGTCCCCCGACAAGACCGCTCTGAGGTGCTGCCAATGTTATTTATGCTTTATACAAGGTATCCTCAGTCAGACCTTGCTGTGTTACAACCATTCCATAGATAAGGATTATTATTGGACTTTTTCTTTGCATTAATTCACATGTATAGTCAGCACACAAATCTAAATGACTTTAAGAGACCCTAACGAAGGGAAATATCTAACTTTAAAAACTTTGAAGTCTATGTACTAAGTGTCGCAAAATTGGCGCGCAGAAACCTCATTTTGAATTGCGCCCGTGTAACTAACCTGACAACTCTAATAATACTGTTTTAAATTTAAATTGCATCAGGTATTCAACATGACGCTCTGCCACATTTTGTTGTTTGATATGACTTTTGATTCATACATATAGCACAGATAATATGAAGGTTTATAATATGTTTTTGTGCTGAAATTTTGAAGCACACATTTAAAAAAAAAAAATAAAATCTTCGTACTTAAGCCCTTTGATGTTTTCTTGACATGACTACATACATATTTGTCCGTAGAAGATTCAGGCTTCCTGTTCTGGGAGAAATGACCTGTGTGGTTTCTAAGTTATTGCATCACGACCTGGAAAAGCTCTTTTTATTTCACGACTTGTGGCTGATACAATATTTGCCCAATGTTTGTCCTGTCATGAAGGGAAATTGCCACTGGTTGTAATACTTCTTGTATTCTTGAACAAGTTAGTGATATGCGCTCCAACATTTGCGTCCAGTCTTGATTCAATAGTATAAGTCCTTTATAAAGATGCAAAGGATAGGTAACTGGGGCTAGTGAGGTATATAAGCAATGACCATAACACTTCAGTGACTGTATAATCAAAATAGGGTGTCTCTGTCCCTGAAGGTTAAAGGCTGAGATTGAAAAAATCAGATCTAAAACCTCATTGGGAGAGTCCTAAATAGACAAAGTAATAGTGTACTCACATATAATTGCCCCAGTCCTGTGTATCTTGGTAGGCGTGCAACCAGGAGAATGAGTAGAAATCCAAAGGAAAAAACACTCCAACGCACAGCCAAAAATAGAGTGGGTCCCAAGCAAAAATGCTAATAAAATATCATCTTTATTGGTCCATATTTAAAAAACGGAGTTAAGTAACCCATGCCTTACGAGTTTGGTACCTGCTGTACTTTATCAAAGACTTTATCAAGGATAAAGTACCAGCAGGTACGAAACGCGTAGGAGGGTACTTACCTCCGTTTTTTAAGTGTGGACCAATAAAGATGATATTTTATTAGCATTTTTGCTTGGGACCCACTCTATTTTAGGCTGTGCGTTGGAGTGTTTTTTCCTTTGCATTCTTGAAGACTGTCACGCGGGCCCATAAGAAGCCGTGACGTCATCCGGTGGCGCTTCCTATTGGGCCCTCGTGTCCTGGACTTTTAAACTGCATAGAGATACCGGTAGCAACCACAGAGGCATTTATCTCTGGAATGCTTATGACTCCAGCAGTAAAAGGGATACAGGTCTTTTCTCTCCAATTTAACCCAGTTGTTTCCATATTAATTAGATTATTGCACGTTTAATAAGCACTGTGTCATAGTAAACAACATCAAAAGGAGCTTGCAGAATGTGAAAAAAAATCATGTAAAAAGAAGTCACAAAGCTTCATGGGGAATTGTTCATGGCATCCCTTTATTATAAAAGGTTTGATATTTCTAGTCAGTCAAATGACCGCATTTCATCTAGTCTAGATGTGTATCGCCCCATATTATCCCATATATATCCCAGCGGAAGGCAAAAAAAAAAAAAATATTCATCCAATGTCTTTCTGACTCCAAATAATGTTGAGGTTTGGTGTCACAATAAAGCGGGTTTGTGGAGGTTGAGGATGTTTATACAACTGGTTTATACTGGGTGCTCAGCTCCAGCCCGCAAGACGGCCCCCAACAGGTCAGATTCAAAGGATATCCCAGCTTCAACTGATTGAGCCACCTGTGCTCAAGCTGGGGTATCCTTAAAACTTGAACTGGTTGGGAGAGGGTGTCTTGCGGACTGGAGCTGAGCACCCCTGGATTGGGACATCAATGTCTGTAAGAGAAGGCATGTTTGTAATGTAACTCAGTTTACCACGAGTAAAAAAAAATCCTGTTTTTTTTTTTTTGGAGGCTTAAGTCGAGGGCTCTAAAGTGTTCCTCGATCACAACACCATTGCATGTTAAGAGTGACATAGAGATCCGCAATACCGATTTCCGAACCGCATATTGAAACGTTAACATATATTTTTGAAGTACGGAACCCCGATCTAAAAAATTTGCCTCCTGAATGTTCGTACACAAGCAAGTGCTTGAAAAAGAAGTGGTCTGCAGCGCTAATCAGTCTGATCTTTTCCACCAGTAAAATCCTCATGAACCACCACAGGTACTCCAGGGAATAGAGTGTGAGAAGCCCAGGCTTAAGGTACTTAAGGTACAATCAATTAACCCTATCGCTGATGAAACGGCCAGAAACTCATTGTAGTGAATGAGTTAAAGCTGCATTTTCTATCAAAAGTTTTGGAGAAGCGCTCGAATATAAAGTTCCTCCACCACCTCCCAAAAAGATTCAAGAGCCTGATATTTTTTTTTGTTGACATTTTATACACAACATTAGTTATTCATTAAACTGCAATTCGGGGAACTATCGCATGGAAACTACAAGGGTCTTAAATGAGCATTTCAGCACTATTACAATTGAATAAATAGCCTTCATGGGGTCAAACCCGCATTCCTATGCAGGAAATGGCAATCATATAGCTGCGGCTTCCAAAAAGCAAAAAAGGACACAGATATCGCCCAAGTATTATGCCATTAATAAAAAACAAAAACACTTCAGCGTTTGGAATTATGTATAGAACGCAAGAGTTTATTTAAAGAGACCAATTGCTAAATTGGTTAGCGTGCACACAGCAGTGTCGTCTTTGGCACTAAAATGGGCTTGTGGTCGCAGCATTGACTTCTGAAGTGGGAAAGCCTTGATGTACTGTAGGGTTTGCTCGCCTTACTCACAGCAGAGGCTCCACAGCTTCATTTTCCTGACGATGCTGGGTGCTCTTTATCTGCAGATGCTGCAAACTGGAACAAAATCGTGGAAACTTAAGATAACACTCCAGACTAGATAATGTTCAGGATAAAAAATGTATTTATTAGAGGCATCGTTTCGATGCAATAACTACGCCTTCGCCAAGACAAGTCCTGAGTTATTACACCGAAATGTTGACTAATAGATACATTTTTAATCCTGAACATTATTTAGTCGGGAGTGCGTTATTTTATTAAGTTTCTTCTGAAGTGAGAAACACTTCATTTGCAAAAGATGACACTGCAAACTATTCACGGAACGGATTTATGCCGTCTGTTTATAGCACTCTCAGTGGCACAATGCAGTGAGTGACGTAAACATACAGTCTTCTCGTTATTCCAGTTCCTGTCATCAGTCAAAGAGCATTTTAATCCAAAATATATATTCTGCATTATGTAAACATGCAAGAAAGTGTAATCCTACGGCAAAGCACCTTCGGCTTTTCAAATCATTTATCCTACAGATAAAGTGAAATTGTCGGATTGTATAGTAAAAGTAATATGACGTTACCACATATCATCGCATTACAAATGCTGGAATTTAGCGATCATAGTTTTATGTAGTAATCACACATCAATACATAGGCTTTTAATTCACATTGATCCGATTACCTGTGAAATTTGTATTCTGCCACGCTGGTATTGATTGAATTATACTTAGGCAAAGCTTTGTCAGCTCCCATTCCTTTAGGAAAACTACTGAGCCGCATGGAAAAGCACTTGGGGTCAAATCTGCTTTTTCTTTTCACCAACGCTTTCTTTGTGAGCCAACTAATTAAAGGGCAAGGCAGGCGCTTCGGTAGCCAAAACTGTTATGTGTATTATGGATTATTGTTGAGTGTTCAAATGACAATGTGAAAAAAGGTACATAATCAGTTAGGGCGGTATAGTGGCACACAGGTTTTGTCCCAGGGCTCTTAGGACATCCAGATACAAGGCTGACTTCAACACTTTGGGATGGTTAGATTTTAAAGTGTTGGCAATTACATGGAGGGGGTATATTCTTTACCAAACAATATATATCAATATATGCCCAGTCTACTTCTGTATCGAAAAATCCAGTCAACAAAATATAGCCAGTCTATAATTAATTGGATATGGATTTGTTCATTATTCTTGAATTAATGTACAAAGAATTGCTCAATTCTTCCAGCCTAAAAAAATGCTACTGGACAGGATTTTGATAATACTCATGGCACTTTTACAATCTGTTTGCATGAAACGTAGCATCTCGTGACTAAACGTGAGAACTAGATCTTCTTTTGAAAAAACATATACTTTGTGCTTCACATTTCGACTGATAGATATGTATGTATGTATGTATGTATGTATGTATGTATGTATGTATGTATGTATGTATGTATGTATATATATATATGTATATATGTAGAGTGGGGGGCTTGTCTGTACTATTGAATTATGAACATCCCTCTACTCCCCACGGCTCCTCTTCTCTTGTCCTCCTGGAACCTTCCCCTCCCCTTATGTACTCGCTGTGATGTCATGACCCCATGGCAACATAGGGTGGGGCCCGGTACATGCTAACCATGCTAGTAACCCTTTAGAGGCGGCTATACACTTACACACAGAAAAATCATCTCCTGGCTCTCCGAGATGGCAAAAGTTTTTTCCCAGTCACAAACATGCAAGCATTGCCGTGTGTAAAATGCCATATACTGCCTCGAGACTCCATAAACATTTATTAGGCATACTCTAGTTTCCTTGAATGAGGCTTGTAATTATCTCCTACTGTAAAAAGCACAGTGCAAGTGTCTATCTGTTTCTATCAGAGCTTGACTTTTCAACCAAAGGTGGTAGCATTAATCATATAACAACTTCTGAAAACCTGCAGTAAACACAAAAACACTCTTATATGAATTCAGTGATCCACCTTCAATGCTCCATGAGAAGAGAGCTAATTTTCAAACTATTCCCTCCTTTGAAAAGTATTAACAAGAATATTGTTCCCTTACTTATGTAATTTTAGAACAAACACTTTATCCTCATAAGGCCTATACTTCCATAGATAACTTTCTCAGTGCTGCTTTCCTGATTTATTCCTCCTTCTTTAGACAATCCAAAAGGCTTATTTCTGATATCACTGGATGCAGTCTGCCCTTTCTTAAAAGGCAATCACTTTGTGCTGAAGTGACCTGTTACACGCTACTTGCGAGAGCCTCTGAATGCAAGAACCAGTTCAAGACCCAACTCCAGCAACTTGAATGGATTTCCTTTTACCAGAGTCATTAGCTGTCCCTGCGCTGATCTGCAAAGCATATTGCACCCAGCACCATCTACACAACACAAAGATTCATCATTTTCATTCTTATTTCATGAACTCATTAACAGACGACTGAGTGCATCAGGTTCTTGAATTAGGGTATTCACCGTGATCCTCGTCTTTATTTCCATAAAATGCATGACCTTTGCCAACCAAGAGGCTTTAAATGGCTGTCTGGCTTGTGATTGAGGCACATAACACGGCTGGCTTCCCAGCCCCCACCTCCTTAATAATGTGCATCTGGTCATTGCTCAACTGATTTTATTTGGTCCTCACTCAATAACTATTATCTGGACAGAGCAAGAAGCTGATGACAGGTATTGTGCAGCCAGCAGAGGACGGTTTCTTTAGAATAACAAGTTATTACAATAGTTTAAAGTACCGTGGATTTTAATACACAGATGCCGTTTATGGAGTTAAATTATAGTTAATTAGGAACTATGTTACATTACATTTTCTATGCTTATCAAATACTTTGATGCAACAAAATTAGTCAGAGACCATATGATTTCATATTATATTTGAGGGGCAGAATAAAATTTGTCACCATCACACACTTTTTTCAAGCCTCGTTATAACTTGATTTTTACCCATGGTGTGTGAGAAATTTCTACAGGCTCCTTTCCTCAGTTACTTGCATAAACTACTGTAAGTGAATGCAGTATAGATAGAATGAGCCCTTACGAGTTTAGAATATGGCATCTGGGCCTGACTTTAAATAGCAAAGGAACATAGCTTAAATTATGAAACAGATTTATAAAATCCAGAGTCCATTCATGGTCGCTCAATTTCTGGTGGAAGCTGGGACATCACCTCTTTTCTACTGGGCCCCTGGAGTGAGCATTGACCGACGGCCATTTTGCGAGCAGGCGGGACGGCTGCTTTATTAATTCTAAGGTTTATAAAAGCGAACAAATGTTAAACCATTAAATGAAGTCAACGCAACACAAAAAAAGGGTCTAATGTTTACTACACCAAAAACAAAAGTGGGGGAAAGCGGTTAACCAAAACTCCAGCCTAATAACAGCACACTGACTACAATGCCTTTAAAGAAACATTTAAGTTCTTCTGTTAATCACAAGTTTTCAGAGAAACGGCATAAATTAAAACAAGGCACAAGTGATATTAAACAGCTATGCAATGCAGGGAGAGCCTAGCCAGGTCCTAACAATTAACAGTAAGATTCAACACAACTGAACCGACTGTGCACTTGCAACCTGGATACACTTCATCATGTACTTAAAAGGAATGAATTTACAGATACTGCAATGACTTTTGCTTCTTCGGTCCTGTTTGAAGAACCATGGATATCCCCATGGTAATTAAAATAACAGTGGAATGCCAAATCAAGTCTATTTCATTAAAGGGAAAATGGAAGAGAGAAAAATAATACTCTCCATCTCTAGTGTTATGCTGCTGGGGCCGTTGTCCATCAGTTAGCAGGCTCTCTTATCTCAATGCCCTACTGTATAATTAACTCAAGCTAGGATTGTTATCCAAGTAGGTTAAAAGAAATGATGGCATAGCCTCGGTTTCATTAACAGCATGATGAGCAGTTCCTACTGTCAGTATCCCGAGCACACTGCCTAAAAGAGTAATCAGAAGCAAGAGATGACTACCGTATGCTCTATTTGCATTATAAGAGTGATTTAAGTAGGTATCAAGAGATTCATTCAGTAGATCTGAAGCAAAGTCAGAATAGATCTAAGGCTAGGCATGCCTTGATTAGGTGGATAGTTAGTGCAAAGCAACTACGCAAGGCTCCTCAAAGACCAACGTGGCTTATGCAATTAGAACTGAGGGTGCAACTTTTGTAGAGGAGACTTCACTGAGATATAACCCATTCACTGCTAGATGGGTCTGTGGTATATTGGGACATACAGGAGGGATTAATTACTGATGACACCATTATCATGTTGTTAACAGGGTTGGTCATTTAGGAGATTGATCAGCACAAGGCAATAACACTGAAATAATAGTTTACTTGGTTAATAGCTAGAAGATCATCATCATATGATTTTATGACTGCGTCAAGTTTAGGGAGTGGTTTATCCATGTTGTTTTATTATATATTTTTTAAAACATGTTTATTGGGTGAAAATGTATCAGAATCACAATATTTGAAGCTCTGAGGACACCCTCACGCTCCCGAGATACTTACCGTTGTAGTTACCAGTATTAAAGCTCCCCAAAGGGGAATAAAAATGGCATGCACTACCATCCCGCCTGGCGAAGGGCGTTGCAAACCTGAAACCTTATGGGATCGTTCTGGCACAAGGGACTATGACTTTCAGCCCCACTGCTCATTGATGTGGCATCCTACACGTTATATAGAACAGCGGTGCGCAAACTGGGGGGCGTGCCCCCTGAGACTGTCTGCGGGGGGCGCGGGGATTACAGAGGCCCCGCGCACTTCCCGAAGGCACTTAAATTAAGTGCAAGGGAAGTGGCGAAGGCCTCTGTAAACCTCACTTACCTTGGCTCCGGCGGCTTCTTACATGCGTCGCCATGGCAACGCGGCATCAAATGACTTTGTGTGTTTCTAAGTTTAGTGCTTGTGATTGAGTAATGCAGAGCTTAAATGTAACGGTATTAAGGGGTACGAACTACCAATACTTTTTATGTATAAAGTTTAAGCCCACTCTTGTTTTCTTTTCTTTTTATAAAGAAATCAGATTGATTTAAAAAAATCCATTACCTCTTTGTTTTTAGGTCATGAATATTGTATTTATGTTGAACGAAGAAATGATAAACAGCACTCACAAAAATCAGTTACATTGCAGGGTGCCAAGGACAAAAGAGGACCCAATTCCTCTAACAATACACACTAATCCAAAAACTTGTCCAGCACTCACTGTCTATAGAAATCAGAATAAAAAAAAAATGGGATAATACCAAAAAGCATAATTTAATATACACAAAAGAACCTACAACAGAACCACATACCCTACATCCAATAAAGTGAGACAGCAATAAATCAGAACATACGTATAATAGTGGGGGGTTAGGGGGGGGGTGAAAGAAAGAAAATGAAGGGGACAAGACTACACATAGGTGGGTATACTAAGGGGAAACAGCAGGGGGGCAATGTTTCGGGGAACACCCCTTCGTCAGGCCCGTTTCCCCTCGCTCCAAAGGAACAGAGGGGTACTTCCCTGTCCCCACAACCCACAGAAACAATGTCAAGCCCCAGAAAAGACTGGACAACCCCCACACAAATATCAAGATCAATACACTTTGCTATATGGCAAATAGATAATTCCCAGAGGGAGCAGGATAAATATACACAAGCAAGAAGCAAACCACACTTAGTTTTTCACACATGGCTTCTCCATTTTGGCTTTATTTTTGTTAAATAAATCATGACACGGTGTAATATGTCATGTGTTGTTGTTCACCTGAGGTTGTATTTACCTAATTTTAAGACCTGCTAAGGAACAGATGATTGTTATTATGTCCTGATATGTAAAACCATAGTACTCAAAGAGGGTGTACTTTCTTTTTCACACAACTGTACATATCTATATACATATATACATACACACACATGTATATGTAGAATGTAACAGTGTAGCAAGTGTTATTGACTGATAACACAGACAAGCGCAAGAAATAACGCAGTAAATGTCTAGTACGTTAGGGAGATAACGCAATAGGGCTTGCAATAAAACGTTCAGAAACGGATCGAGTTAACGGGAATAATATAACCTGCTACTGTACATCTGTATGTGATCAGGGCCAAAAATGTGTACATATTTTTAACATCGATGTCCTGCACAGCATATGGTGTTAAACCAGGTCTCGTACCTTCTATGTTTTTTCATAATAGCCTTGTGTTAAATTATACTTCAATTCACAATATCAACACTGCAGTACATGCAACTAAGAAATATACGCTGACAAATATGTGCAAAGTACACTGCATACAAAAAATATATATAGCAATGATATCAAATTGCAAAGTGTCTATGGCTATAAATACAATTGTAATTGTGTCTGTAACATATCAGTCTTTATGAAGTACCCGATTAATCACAACTCACCAAAAAGTGACAGTAAAGATGGTCTTCCTGGGAATGTCAATACATCTCCTTACACTGCGAATAGAATGTCCCTAAGCAACCCCCATTTACAATTAGCGATTGTCATTACACAGAGTAAGTTTAATTATAGAGCATCTTGTTCTCACAGGATGTAGCACGCTGAGTCGGATAGAAGACTTCATAAATTAGTGCCTAATCACCCGGTGTTTCTGTGCCCACTGAAGCAGTCACTGACAGAACACTGCAATCACCCATTGCAGGGATCGAGGGGCATGACATGTATTATGTCGGGATGCCATCTTCCACTACGGAAAGGGTTAAGGTTGCATGGCCTTAATAAATGCAAATAATGCCTAATGCAGTGATACCATGTATGTTCCCTTTGATCTTTCAGGTCCGCCATCATCTTTAATCTGCAGAGCATCCCATGCCTCGTATGTTGAAACTGCATGACACCAGCTCACATCATTGTCTAACCAACAGAAGAGATGCCCGTTTCAGAGTGCAGGTAAATGGTACTGCGGGTGGGGACAAGCAGTGCCAGTTTGTGCTCCATTTAGGTAGACAAATCACTAAGCAATTAGAAAAGTGCAGAAATATTTATGCGGTTATGTATTACACCAGGGGAGCGCAATCTTTTTCTTCTGCGCCCACCTGCCGGCTGTCCCCCTCTATGCACGCCCCTCTGAAAACCACGCATCCCCCTGTTTGCGCACCCCTGTATTAGACTGTGATAGTGGCGATTGAGTCAGTTCCATTCAAGTCAACTAGAGTTCACACCGGAATGGGGGCGGTAACCTGTAACGCCACTTGATGCATGTGCTCCATAGACTCCCACTGACTTGAATGGGTGTTTCTATGCCATAGTAGCCCTATCTGCACCATCACAGTTTGATGAAATGCCACTTATCACTGCTTAACAATACCCAACGTTCTGGTCAATCTATCAATCACTGCAGCAAATTTAGCGGCTGCTTTCTTTAGCGAGCGATTCTGGCAGTGTCAATAGCAGGAGGTATGGAGGAATTTGCCATGACAGATATTCTAAATACATGTATCAATACCTGCATCATGCCCTGTCAATTTACATTCATTTGTTAACCCAAACGCGTTTCACACATTTCTTACATAATCGCACAGCCAGTGAATGCACTGAATGGCACAAACTTAGCCACTGATAAATAGTCCCCGATGACTCTTAATAAAGATCAACAAAGAGAATTGATATCCAGAAGCTGAAGGAGTCACTTAAAGACTACCAAAATCAGTCATATCATCCTTAGAAAGATACAGGTGTGATTTTTAGGAAACAATATGTCAAGATGAGCACAGAATCTTTACATACTTGCTATGATTCTAGAGGTTTGGAAACCACACATAAGTGCACACAGACAATATCATTATTTCTCCGGAAAAAAAAGTGAGTTCCCAAATAAAATTAACAGTTATATATTTTTATAAGATGCAATCCCCCCATTTTTTTTTTTAACATTCCCTTTTAGAAGAAAAAAAAAAAAACTCCTGTTTTTAAATAAACAGGTTGAATTGCACTATTCCTAGCTCAGGGGACACTCCGGCCCCTATTATATTTACCTTTTTATGTGTCGGTTAAATTAAAGTAAAATCACACATGGCTTCCAGGGTCATCCAATAGGAGGCCGCAGTCATGCTATGATGACATTGCGGCTTTCTATTGGCCTATGGGAGTGAGGCTTCGATTACATCAAAACGAGTTTCCCAAAAGAGACCAGAGACACGGCACATAGAGGTATCTGGGTGATGCCTGGAGCAGAAAGTAGCTATGTAGGACTCCCAGACCCGATTCTGCGGAAAAAGAAAACACAAAATAAAACAAACGATAATAAATAGGTCTAGGGGGGTATTGCTGTTTTAAGGAAGGAAAGTTGCTATCAAAAAAAAAAAGTGTATGCGCTTGAAAAAAAACAAATACAGCGAAAAAATAGATTCCTGGTTCAAGGAAAACAAAGTAAAATGTTTTATATTCCATTATTTCAAATAAAAATAAGTAGAATTGTAGTGTTGCTGACATAAGCCTTAATATAGTTATATTGGCATATTACTAAATAAATTACACAATACATTGCTTGCTAAATCAGTTTGATTTAAATAAAAATGCAATACATTTTAAAAGCTGGCACCTGAATGTGGCCTTTTTTCACTTCTTTCATTTCAATTTTCTTGTTTGCATAATACATGCTTTAATCTGCACAATGCTGCACCGCACATATTAGAGAAGTGTCTAAAAAAAATAAAACAAAGAAAAACCGAGTGGAAACCCCACAGAAACACAATCTATACAGTACTTTACTTCTGAAAACGAGCATGCCGCAGGGCATAGTGGTGCCAAGCAGTAAGCATGGGGTGCGCAAACTTTTGCTCCCGCGCCTCCTGCCTTGTGTCCCCCGGGGCTCAACCCCTCCACCCCCCCTTCGCTTAGTGCAGCATCAAATGAGGCGCTGTGTCATGCGACGTCACGCGACCCGCGCCATAATTTGATGCCGCGTTGCTATGGAGACGCTTCCAGACACCGGCTGAATCACGGTAAGTTGAGGTTGCAGAGGCCTCATGCGATCCCCTAGCGCTTAATTTTAGTGCAATGTGGAAGAGCGCGGTACCACTGCAACCGCCCCCCCCCCCCCACCGAAAATCTCACGTCCCCCAGTTTGCGCACCGCTGCAGTAGGCGATGGGGTTGGGCAAAAACTGCATATGATAACGATATTAAGTAAATTATTGCGATAAATACCCACTGGAAAACATCAAAAACTGTTCCAGGTCATTTATTGTGAAATATTTCTTAGGCAAATGCATTTCAATCTTAATAAACGTAAAAAAGCAAGTACGTTTTAGTAGATTTACATTTTATGACTGAAACATTTTAAAATGATATTACAATAAATAAACTAAAACCCCACTAAGGTCCCTTTTCCTTCACCACACACAGCATTAGTCTCTCTTTCCTGCAAACATTTAATGGGCAAGGGGGTGGTGAGGCCTAATGGGCGTGGGAGAGGAGGGTGTCAAGAGTCATAGGGTTGAGAATCATTGAGGAGGAAGGGGTTAAAAGACATAAGGGAGTGGAGGAAGGCGTTAGGAGGCACAAGGAAGGCGTTAAGTGGCATACAGGACTACCACAATAATAAACAATAGTATCTTGTTACTGGCCATTTATAATACCGCGGTATTGCTATGCTACCGGTATATTGGCCAACCCTGGAAGATAATACCTGGTAAGTGAAATGTTCAAGTTAGTAAAGAGGCAGAGCCTCATATTGGTTACAAATACAACATGGAATAGAACATAGAATAGAACATGGTGCACTGGGCAACAATTTGAATGGAATTGCATTTATGTAAAAAGATATGCATACCGTAGGGTCAATCAGAATTTATTCATTTCCACTACAATAAAAATAAGTTGGAAAGTAATTTTGATCGTAAATGGACTAGTAATTTTGATCCATCATGGACTAGTACCGGAGCTATAAATCAATGAATCCAGTATGCTACTCCTTATGTATCTTAGAGCACATTACTAGTAAAGGACCTGTCTTTGACGTTGGAAGGCCTCGTTCAAAAGGGCCACATCCAAGCTTTACAAGAGTTATTTCTGAAGTAATGAATCCGATCAACAAATCCGCTACACATAAACGGTTTAATTAAGACAACGTGTTAAAGAAGTGTACATTGATATTATAAGGAACATTTACAAGAATGTCACATAAACCATTAGTTACAAGCCACATCAGGATCAGCAAGGGCGTGCGACAGGGAGGCACCATGTCACCAAAGCTTCTCTCAGCAACACTTGAAAAATTGTTCAAGACATTGCATCAAGGGGAAAAAAGGAATCAAAATCAACAGTGAATATTTGAATCGCCTACAATTTGCAGGTGATTTATTTTTGCCACAAGTTCAGAAGATGTCCAGCAACAAATCAGAGAACCCGGCTGAAGTAAGAATGTGGGCCTCCATATGAATCTCAGCACGACCAAAGTGACGTTACACAAATGTGTAAACTCTGCAAAGATTGAAATAAATGGAAAAGAACTAGAAATCAAAGACTGTCTACCTTGCTTGGTCAGCAAGTCTCAATGGGTGGGAACCTTTCGCATATAATCAATAAGAGACTGAAGTTGGGATGGAGCACTGTCACATACGGCACACCTGTGAGCATGGGACCTGCATATGGGACAAGGGTTAATTCACAGCTTTCTAGCTGGCCCACTTTTCACCTTCTCAAAAGGTTCGTCAAATGAACATCATCTCCCCACAATCCGTCTCAATATACCACCTGTCACGGACAGCACCCTTGTGAGCAAAAGCATATCATCAGAGCTCTGTTAAAGGTAATGCAGGGATTTAATGTTACATTAGGGTATGGGTGGGCAAACTTTGTCTGTTGTTTTCTGACGTCACGATGCCATGTGAAGTCGGGTCGCCATGGCAACACGACATCATGTGACCCCAGAAGCTGCCAGAGACCAGGTAAGGGATTTACTAAGGCCCTGCGCGCTATCCAGACATTTAATTAAAATGCTGTTGGCAAGAGCGCGGGGCCTCTAAGTGCTGCGCCCCCCCACCCCAAAATGACGCCCCAGTTTGCGCACCCCTGCTATAGAGTATTTCCATTAGGAAACCTTAGAGAACAGTATTAAAACACTGGTTTTGTGTATCAAGAACTCCTCACATCACATACTGACACAACGCAGGCAAAGAGAACGTCAAGGACTTGGATACAATGCCACAAAGACACATTAACATGACTTATTTAATGTAAAAAGCGCAGTCTGAAAGCTTGAAATTCACCTCTCCCCTTACAAAAAAATAGAAATAAAATGCTATAAGTTACTTTGCGGAGGTGGAAAATAATAGGCTTATTTCTGCATTTATTTAGGAATTACTGCTGTGTTCCGATTCTCTGTATGCTGAAGGCTGTATTAATTTGCTGGAAGAATACCAACAAAATGAAGAGCACTGGTTTGCTTGTTGTGAAATGCAGATGAGTAAAAGAAGAGGAGCAGTTTAAATGCAAAAGGCACTTTCCCCTGCCTGCTAAACTGGCTCACACAATAACATGAATAATTTACCTGTCTGAAACTTCACGTGTCGAGTACTGGAAGCCCGACCACTGGCATTTTCACTTCACATTTGTACACTCTAGTCAACACGCTTCATCTGCATTTCTAACACCTGCTTCAGTCTGCTGTGAAGTGCACAGTTATGAACAGAAAGTCCTTTCATCTATATACTGTCCATCTAAGGCGCGCACACACAAAATTATGCAGAGGAAGATACTGTAATTATTAAGGTTTTACACTTGTGATATGGGTCTGTTCGCAAAAAAAATATTTTGATCATTTCTTGAAAGAAAATGGTTATTCAGTGAAATACCTCCTAAAACACGCCGGCTTTTTATCTTCCTCATATCCAATGTGTAATAGCTTTTCTTATCAAAACCAGCATTGATTTTACATAGCGAGGACTCAGTGCAGTGCGGTGTTTTCCATTGTTGAAGTGCCAGAATCTTTTATTCTTTGCAGATTTGCACAAGGCGTTTGGGCTCTGCTTTCAGATTTGTATTGTATTGTATTGTATTGTATGTCTTTATTTATATAGCGCCATAAATGTACATAGCGCTTCACAGTAGTAATACATATCATATAAATAACAAATAATATAAATAACAGATCATGGGAAAAAGTGCTTCAGACTTAAAAGTAACATTAAGGAAGAGGAGTCCCTGCTCAGAGGAGCTTACAATCTAATTTGTAGGTAGGGAGAACATACAGAGACAGTAAGAGGGAATTCTAGTAAGTGCGTCTGCAGGGGGCCAAGCTTTATGTATCACTTGTCCATGATTATCCAGTGCTATTCATATGCTTCTTTAAGCAGATGTGTCTTAAGGTGGGTCTAAAAAGGTGGATAGAGAGGGTGCTATTCGGGTATTGAGGGGAAGGGCATTCCAGAGGTGTGGGGCAGAAAGTGAGAAAGGTTTAAGGAGGGAGAGAGCTTTAGATACAAAGGGGGTAGAAAGAAGACATCCTTGAGAAGAACGCAAGAGTCAGGATGGTGCATAGCGAGAAATTAGGGCTGAGATGTAAGGAGGGGAAGAAGAATGTAAAGCTTTAAAAGTGAGGAGGAGAATTGAGTGTGAGATAGGGGATTTGATCGGAAGCCAGGAGAGGGATTTCAGGAGGGGAGATGCGGAGACAGATTTAGGAAATAGTGGAGTGATTCTGGCAGCAGCGTTTAGGATAGATTGTAGGGAAGACAGGTGAGAGGCAGGAAGGCCGGACAGCAGGAGGTTACAGTAATCAAGACGTGAGAGAATGAGGGCCTGAGTCAGAGTTTTAGCAGTCGAGTAACAGAGGAAAGGGCGTATCTTTATGATATTGCGGAGGAAAAAGTGACAAGTTTTAGAAACGTTTTGAAACGTTTTGAATTGAGATTTGCACAAGGAGTTTGGGCTCTGCTTTGAGATTTGCACAAGGAGGTTGGGCTCTGCTTTGAGATTTGCACAAGGAGTTTGGCCTCTGCTTTCAGATTTGCACAAGGAGGTTGGCTCTGCTTTCAGATTTGCACAAGGAGTTTGGGCTCTGCTTTCACATTTGCACAAGGAGTTTGGGCTCTGCTTTCACATTTGCACAAGGAGTTTGGGCTCTGCTTTCACATTTGCACAAGGAGTTTGGGCTCTGCTTTCACATTTGCACAAGGAGTTTGGGCTCTGCTTTCACATTGCACAAGGAGTTTGGCTCTGGCTTTCAACATTTGCACAAGGATGTTTGGGCTCTGCTTTCACATTTCACAAGGAGTTTGGGCTCTGCTTTCACATTTGCACAAGGAGTTTGGGCTCTGCTTTCACATTTGCACAAGGAGTTTGGGCTCTGCTTTCAGATTTGCACAAGGAGTTTGGGCTCTGCTTTCAGATTTGCACAAGGAGTTTGGGCTCTGCT
>CM071567.1:236516117-236609413 GCA_036426205.1 Ascaphus truei | reverse complement strand
AGTTTGGGCTCTGCTTTCAGATTTGCACAAGGAGTTTGGGCTCTGCTCTCAGATATTACACAAGGAGTTTGGGCTCTGCTTTCAGATATCACACAAGGAGTTTGGGCTCTGCTTTCAGATATCACACAAGGAGTTTGGGCTCTGCTTTCAGATATCACACAAGGAGTTTGGGCTCTGCTTTCAGATATCACACAAGGAGTTTGGGCTCTGCTTTCAGATATCACACAAGGAGTTTGGGCTCTGCTTTCAGATATTACACAAGGAGTTTGGGCTCTGCTTTCAGATATTACACAAGGAGTTTGGGCTCTGCTTTCAGATATCACACAAGAAGTTTGGGCTCTGCTCTCAGTGGCTGCCAACAGATGTTTTGCTTGCTGAGTTATAAAATGATGTCACCAGCAACTTCATCATCCGACATTAGTGACTCCTTCCCGGACTCAGGTTTTATAGCCTCACCACTGCAATCTTCATTAATCAAGGGAAAGAAACCTCAATAAAGGTCACGTTAGCAACAATGATGAATGGACTGACTCAAAGTAGTGAGATTTTAAACTTATTAAAGGTTTCAACTCTTTTGGGGATTTTTTTTTTTTTAGAGAGTGAGTCAAACGTCTATTTTTAGCTCCGGGGATCCCCTGGTTTTGGAGATACATACCGTTAACATTACTGGGTTTAAATAACCCACCGGGGAAAGCAAAATGTCTGTCAAATTTAAGGCTAATAGGAAGCTGCAACGTAATCAGTTGTGGTTTGCTATTGGATGGCCATTTAAGTCCCCTTTAAAAACCAGGACTTAATACTGGTAGCTTCACCAGGTCAGTTAGATTGGCTTGCTCCTTTAATAAAGAAATATCATGTGGAATTAGTTACAGGGACGTGCTACCTGAGCTTAATTTCATCCTGAAGAGAATCATTTAGGGAGCTTTCCAATGCTTTTCCAAACAATGTCATTCTAGATAATTACTCTTTTCAACTAGTTTTCAAAGGGGGACAGATTTCTTTTAAAAATTGAGAAGGGCCAAAAGAATATCAGAATCCAACCTTAAATATATAAAAAGACCTAAAAAAAAAAACCCATTGTATTTGAACACTTAGCAAGCATTTACACTATCTGCGTCATACACCTGTGCATTACTTTTTGCATTACAGTGTGAAAATATGACACGGGTCTGTCTGAAAACTGAAAAGCAACGAGCAGGAGATTGTCTATGGGCCCCGCCAAGGCCCCTTGCCGGTGAATTTGGCCCATGGTCGGCCATTTAAAGAGCCCTGACTTGTAGGAGAAAGCAACGACCAGAAGCAAATAACTTCCAAAACCAAAGAGATATTGACCCAAAGAAAATTCCACCACTGATTCATAGGAATTAAAAATTTGCACAACCAGTTACAGTACATAGTTACATAGTAGATGAGGTGTATATAAAAAAAAAAAGGAAGGCTGTGTCCATCGACTTCAACCAATGCTACATTTAGACAACAGATACTAATCCTGTGTTTGTATTTACAGTATATTAATCCAGAGGAAGGCAAAACCCAGTGAAATATCATCTAATGTTATCTCATAAGGGGAAAAATAAATGCCTTCATGACTTCAAATAATGGCAGATTACTACCTGGACCAACATCCTTCCCATGTTTACTTATTTGGTGTATCCCTATATACCAAATAAGTAATTATTAAGCCACATGCCCCAAAACACCTTAATGAACAAACAAGAGAAAAGGAAGTATTTCAACAAACAGCATTATTTTACTCATCCATTGTGACGGAAGGCGGTAACCAGGCTCTCAAATAAAGATTAAGCCCGTTTTGGGTTACCCCTGAACCGTATATAGGTGTTCAAGAGAGTTAGCTCTTGGACCCAGTAACATTGTGACTTTATAATGCATAACCTGTAATAAAAATATTTTATGTGTTTTTATCTTTCCGGGCATGTCAGCGAGCAGGGATTGCTATGGCAAGAGTTTCAAGGGCGATTTTGCGGAGGAATTGTTGTCCGAATGGGCCTAGGTAGTTGGGGTCCGGAGTTGTCGGTTCCCCTAAAAATGTACCCGGGAATCATGCCTCATTCTCGGACACATGTAGGTACATTCTCCCGGCAATATCTCCCTTGAAAACGCTTGCGCGACTCACCACCAGGGTACCCTGCTTCAGCATAGTCCAGAAAGGTAAATGGGGCACAGGGATGAAAAGTGTCCCTGTAGCGAGGGGATCCCCAGGTCAAGGTGGGTACCTCAGTTAATGCCCAGGTAGGCCAGAACCTGTAATGGGTTTGTGGGTGCTCGAACCATAGATAAGGTTGTGAGGGGACTCTCAGAATCCAGTCTAAGTCCAATAGACAGTGTGTGGGGAATAAAGGCTGAAATAAAAGTACACCTTTCTAGTCTATTCCCCATACCAGGGCTTAGGGAAGTATTAAAGTATAGTTTACTAATACATTGTAATGTACTGTTGTGTACAGTAATGTGCTGGGACTTTCGGAACCGATGCCCATGCAGACTGTCAGGGCTACTCATAGGTGCTAGAAGTCTGCTGGACATCGGAGTTCAAAGTAGCCAAAGGATGCAGGAGGTGTGAAAGCCATTTGGGTAGCAGGGAAAGGCTTAAGTACCCAGGTCCGGAGGACAATGGCAGACGTCCAGGCTGCCATTTGCTCTGCCAGACCTAGTGGAGCCTGACCCAGCGGGTGGCATTGAGATAGCCAGGGACGGAGGTGGCAAACTTGCACATGTCCCTTGACAATTTTATATTTCCCACTGGCCTGGCTTTTCATACCGGCTTGTCTCTGATTGGCTGCTGAGAAAGTTCCCACGCGATGATTGGCTGCTGAGTTTCATGAATTAAACTCAGAATACTATAAGGAATGTCTGAGCCAATCAATCAGTTTTGAGATTCCCAGTAGAAAGCGCGCGGGCGGGCTTTTCAATGTTGCTCTTGCGCGAATAGCAGAGCAACCAGCCTTGATTTCAAGCCAGGAAAGCCTGCCTGCCAAATTCTAAGTCCAGATTTTTGCGACCAAGTTCTCAAACTCAAACGTAGCGGTTGAGGCTGGGATTTGATCCCGCTTTCCGTTCCAGAGGATCCGCGGTAGCTCGCGGTCAAAAGAGTACAAGTTCTCAGAAGAGAAGGGAGCGTGTGGAACTTTGCGCCTCATTTGGGAACCAAGAGATTCCGGGCTAAGTCCTGGTCAGGGTAAAACTCTTACTTCAAGTTCCCTGAACCTAGAAGAGTCTAGTTTTCGACCCCCAGAAAGTTTTTTTTTCGTTTGTATTTTGTGTTATATTGTGTGTAAGTGAATTTATGCAGAGTAAATTACAATTTATGTCATTGCCTGGTTTTGCTCAATGAATGATCCTGGTAAAAAAAGGTGTAAACTGCCTGGTCTCCCATGACAGAATCCTGTATTTGTATTTACAGTATATTAATCCAGAGGAAGGCAAGCAAAAAACCCCAGTGAAATATCATCTAATGATATCTCATAAGGGGAAAAATAAATTCCTTCATGACTTCAAATAATGGCAGATTCCTCCTTGGACCAACATCCTTCCCATGTTTACTTATTTGGTGTATCCCTATATAACCAATAAGTAATTATTAAGCCACATGCCCCAAAACACCTTAATGAACAAACAAGAGAAAAGGAAGTATTTCAATACACAGCATTATTTTACTCGTCCATATTTAATTTCGTATTTTGAAAAAGCCCACTATAATAGCATAATACTTTGGAAAGAATCAAAAACGTTATCAGGCACTAAGTGCTCGTCAAAGTTAAACAATCAATAAAAATATGCTAAATTTTAGGCTGAAAAAGTAGCACCTAAGTATATCCAAGGATGTGCACATATAGGTATTTCACGAGAGACGGATACATTGCTTCTTTTGTTATATGTTAAAAAAAATTGGGGGTAAAAACAGCAAGCTTCACACACACACACAAAAATAAAGTATAACCGGATAGTTTCTCAAAATGTTAACTTCTGGTAAGAGTTATGAAATTCTGGCAATGCTAAATATTTGGCAGAATGTCTGTGTTCTCTCCCGTAATGATTACTGCAACATTATTTTATCTGGTCTCCTTGCCTCACAGCTCTCTCCTTTACAGTCCATTCAAAAATGCTGCTGCCCGAATCATCTCCTGCTCTTCAAATCGCGTATCTGCTTCCGATCTCCGGCTTCTTATCAATTTCTGTATAACCTATACAATTCTCCTTTATTTTAAGGTGCTACACTCCTCTGCACCTCCATATAGCTCAACCATGATCTCTCGCTATGCCCCTACTCGTGTCTTACACTCAACCCAAGGTTGTCTCATCTTTGCACCCTTTACCTCTACAGCCCTCCCCCGTCTTAAACCTCTTTCACGAATTTCTCACTACACATGGAACGCTCTTTCACTCAATATTCGTCAAGCAGCTTCACTTTCCACATGCAAAACCCAGCTGAACATTCACCTCTTCAAAGAGGCAGCTCATTATCTATACCTCTTCTATGAACTCCAGATGCACCTCCCCTGACTGCCCATTTAATAATGCTATTTTATTCCTGCTGTGCCTGTAAGCCCAACATACCACTTTGATTGCAAGCTCTTTGGGGCAGTGTCTCCCTCCTCCTTACGTTGCCATTTATCTGTTCGCAATTTATTTACCTTGTATTGCAATTTTGTAAAGCGCTCCGTACATTGTTGCTGCTAAATAAATACAATTATACATACATGGAAAGCATTAATATACTCCAATTATTGACAGCAAGATCTATATCTGAAGAATAAGCCCCTATGGCTGGGATTCCTTCATCTCTGATCAGGGGTATCAGAGCTCACTTCCACGATAATTGCCATTGACAGGACGTGGGTTCGAGCGCCGGAAAACCCTAATCAATCAAGTAGGAATATATCATATACCAGAAACTATTCTGAAAACACCACCCCATTTTTTTTTTACCATTCACAAAAATGAACTAAATAAACATAAATTAAAAAGTAAACTAACCTAATTTATTAGCTGCACCACATACATTTTTAATAATTTAATTTATTGAAAAAAAATCCATCATGATTAAAAGAAGTCAAACAAAATAGAAATGAAAAATTTGGCCCAGCCGTCAAAAATTAGATTTGGAAGTTGCTGGTCTTTCCACTAATCAAATCTGTGTCACAAATTTGCAAGAAAAATGGACACTCTGACTAATGCGTTTGCATCTGGCACGGATCCTGTCAAGCTGTATAAACATTTTAACCCCTGCAGCGCCAAAACATTTTAGGGTAAGTTTATAGAAAGTACATCTTGTTTTGTAAGTGGACAAAAAAGAAAATATTAAGTAGGATATGGAGAAACTTAATTTTGCCGTTTCACTGTGGAGCTTCTTTTTTTTTTACTCCATAGAAATCATGTCAAATATCATTTTTCGGCATGTGGGGAAATTTAAAGCCAATTTTATATCCATCTAGTTCAAATGTACAGTTCCCCCATTAACTGAACATTCTAAAGATTTTCTCTTGGTGAAACCGGGTCCCAGTATACATGAGAACAATCTGAGCCAATCAGAAAGCTACACATATCCTAAAGAAAATTGCCATTGTACCTGGTGCATTTCCAGCCCTGATTGGCAGCTAAGTCCATCTTAGAATTAGAACTCTGCTGAACATATGCAATATGGAGAAAAAGATCCCAGCACTCAACCATGTAAAAACAAAAATATGACTACTGTATACTTGCAGAGGCAGACTACAATAGGGCACTGTACTATGCAGCACCATTTCAGGTAAATGTCATGTCCTAAATCCAATCAGCAGTCACACAAACATTAATCGTTAAATTATCTCTATCAATCTCTCCCCACAGCAAAGTCTCAGAGCACTCTTCAAAACTCCACTGTGTGGTTACTGCTCTGTTATTACAGCTCTGATGTACAGTAGCATACTGTATATAACAGAGATATTACCTACAGCAGCTCCAGGAATAGATTTGCATGCTTCTCAGCACCACTGCCTTTGATAACTAGCCATGCTGTATTACTAAAATGCTCTCAGATTTTATTAAAACCTCATCAAGAGAGAAATCAAATCACTTATTAAGCTCTATAATTATTGTAAAGCGAACAGTTTAAATGAGGAGGAGATAATGACATTACTGTCGTAACTTAAAGAAATCCTCAGCGGCACTATTCTAAAGTTATTCTGTTGGCCTGAAATTTATGTAAATTGAATTCATTCATAATTAGTTATTATCCGCCGAGTTAAGAAAAAAAAACTGTTTTCTATAACAATTAGTTCTTAAAAAACAAGCATTTTAATTGGAGCTGGGACATTATTTAACAAGTTAATGCATAAACAAGTACCGTACACTTCATTTTGTATATAATAAACAACAATTGCCACATGGATGTGCCTGTGTTCACCTCCCTTCAATTGATATGAATGCAAAGTATCTTTTGTTGTTGTTGTAATTGGCTCTTTCCTGGAAAACGCATTGCAGAACCTTGTGGTAGCTATGGGGTTAAGCAAAGCAAAGAATTATCGGGAAACAGACGCAGTGATTGAAGAATCTTCACAAGGAAAAGGTTTAAATTAAAAAAAACAAAAAAAACCATTTGATCCAATAAATGTCGATGAAATGTTGCCTAAGTCACGTTCATAGCTGGGCCCTGCTTACATTTCCCAGACAATCTATAAATGCAAACAAAAGAAGGGTTGTGTGTACATCGGGGACGTGTGAGTGCATTCTATGTGCCTGCAGTGAATAGTGCTCTGATTTCTGTGTCCAGGTGGAATTCCTTGGCAGTGTGTCTTGATGGGACGAGCTTGGTTTGTAAATAGAGTGAAATGGTGTATTCAGTCCACAGCATTGGATGTGCATGTAATCATTCTAGCAAATACATCGCAAAGCTATTGGCGGCACGAAGATTACAGAAAGTCATTGACCTTCCTCGTCAATTTAAAGTAAAATATATATATAGGTTGGATGACCTTACAGGGCCTTCACTACTTATAGCTAGAAATGCTAAGCCACCGGTGGTACTTTGTGAGGAGTATTGAATAAGCATTTTGTGTTCCAGCACTATGAGTTATTACCAGAAAATGACAGAGGAGACCTCACTCAAAAACAAATTCCAAATTCATGAAACGCCAAACAGTCACTATAGGGAAAGCGAACCTATCAGTCATACATCTGGGCCTGAACCATCATGTTTGATTTAGAACCGAGGCGAAGATAAATACCAGTCAGTAGCATGACGTTAGCTGATATGATTCAACACCTACACCTTTATTCCTGAAATTAGTGCCCAGCCTCACTAATGATTTATACAAATATTTCTGATTATTTATAGGCTGGATCAAGAAATGGAGGGAAATGTTACATAGCGGGTTGCTGTTTTCCTGTTGAGCACCATCACTAAAGGTGCACAGGACCAGTGTTGTGTTGCACAAGTGTATTCCGAGAACACCAAATTGAACAAACGACACTGGTTTAATTAGTTAAAATTAGGGGGTTGATGCCTTTTGACAATAAGAAACGTTTTTCTTATTTGTTTTAAGAAGTTTTTCTGACTGTGTGTAAACACATGACAGGGAGTATGAATAAAACGTATAACTTATCATTTAGGTAAGTAAAGCCAATAATACTAACGCCCAACTCCTCTCCTGCATGCTTCAGATTCCCTGCTGCAAGTGAAAATAGTACAGCAGGGACCTTCCAGAATTAGTTATACGTACACTTGAAGATGAGACCTGTGAGGTGACCCCAATAGCAGGGTGACCATATTTGTCCCAGCCAAACCGGGACAAATGTCACGCATGTGCAGACGGCGCTTGCCGACTCCGCATGCGCGAAGAGCATAGCGGCTCGACAGCTGCTCTTGCGCATGCGCAAACGGCACTTGGCGCTCGCCAGCAGGATGGAAAACTGGGACAACACCCTAAAAAGCCGGTACTGGGCCCTAAGAACCGGGACATCTGGTCACCCTACCCAGTAGTCATCACAACCTACAACAAACCTACACATCTTGAGGACCACTACGGCTACTAGAACTTTGAACTACAGAATTACTTTCAAGTACAGGTTAGATTTATTTCATAGGCATCAATTACCTAGTCTAAACCAATGAAACATGGCACCGTCATTAACTCAACTTGGTATTTTATGGTACAGCACCTTGGTCACAAAGATGCCTGGGCATCTCTACAGCAAGATATGCCAAGTCATTATGGCTGTAGGCATATTAAGCACATCTAAATGTGCATGTTTCTAAGCTTGTGCTTTGATTACCCGTTATTCAATGTCATTAAATGCGAGTGGCCTTATAATCTTCCCTGGCTAAGAGAGGCCCTTTCACACTGCAGGGCCATCTCTGCCCAGGCAATGAGGGTCTATACCACTCCTTACCAAAGAGGCCCCATTGGCAGCAAAAGAGTTAAAAAGTGAAGTCCTCACTAATCAGACCGATTTGTGTTATTATTTTATAGCAGTGCCAGAGTGGTCTCCTTTATCAAAATCAGGGGTTTTCTCAATTGCTTGGTATGGTTGAAAATGGCCAAAACCACAAGGTAACCAGCAGCCATGTTTCAAGGAGCCAACAGCCCTTGAAGATAAAACATCTTAAAGTTAAGCTTGGATTTTTATAGGACATTTGAAAGACACTTAAGGTGGTATTCTTTAACAAACAAAGAAATCGATATCTTCTGTGATATAATATACAGAGCAACACCATGCACTGGTGGCTCGTCTGGCAGTAAAATGGATTCATATCCAATTTCTCCCCTCTAAACTGTTTGGACATATTGAGGGCCATATTTACCCAAGCCATTCTACTCCATAAAACATAAGAAGCATGTCTTCATCAACATGGACCTTTACAGTCCATTCATGTGTAAGGACTGTAAGGTCTCTGCCTGGCCAAAAAAGTGGGGGGGTTTTAATTTGCATTTTCTAGAAAATATGGCCCTGAATGTCCATATAAACAGACCCCCACTACAACTTCTCCTTGGAAACCCTATCAGGTCTGTCACATTGATTGTGTGTGTGGTGCTGCCCTGCAACACTGTACTAACACAAGAGTCCTTCTCATTACTAGCAGCTTCCTTATTGGTGTTTGCAGAGCTTCCTTTATTGAAATCAAGATCTCCGATTAGACAGGGGACGCTCCAATAATGTTTGTATGTTTGTGTTCCAGATCACAGAAGTGCGCAGTCATAGTAAATATTACTTTGTACTTGCAGAACGGATACTTCCAAAAGAAGGAAATGCGGCTTCCATGTGTTTTTCCCTTCTCTCTCTCTCTTACTTTCACACAACCCGATTCTTTACGGGGATGTTTGAGTGGCTCAGTGATTAAAGAAAGCGACTAAAAAAAATAAAACTCTGTTCAAATCTCAATGTCAGCAACTTGTCACCTTGGGCAAGTTATTTTATCTCCTTGTGCCCCCGTCACCAAACATTGATTGTAAGCAATACGGGGCAGGGACTTGTGTATTCTATGCACAGCGCTGCGTACATGGTCAGCGCTATACAAGAAAACACATTATTAGTATTTCCACATGCCCCAAGCAAAGAAAAATCACAATTAGTACAGTGCCACCAAGCAATTCAGGCTGTACAAAAAAAAAAAAGTAAAGATTTCAGCTGAGGTGGAAGATCCCTAACCATTTGTCTAATCTTTTAAAGTATTTGATTGTTCTTGGTTTTGTTTTCACCATCCTTCATCCCCTCAATGCAATGTAATGGATATTCGATGCCTCATTAAAACAGGAAGAAAAAAAAAAAATCAATGTATTGACATGTGTCTTCATTAAAACCCATTAAGAGCAGCTAATGAGTCTATTAAAGCATGGGAAGCTGGAGCAGCCAGCAATGCTCTGCACAGCTGTGCACGGATTAACCCCTATGCTGCCAGAGGGGCAAAGAAGGTGTTTATGAACACAAATGATGACTAGGCATACGTATAACTTCTAAAGATGTCACACATCTCCTCACTGACATCTAATTTTTGCGTAATGCCAGGGTGCGCTAAATTCACAGTAAAAGGGGGGGGGGGGAGGGAGACAGAAGAAAGGAAAACAACAATGTTATTGGCACTTACCAAAAAACTCCCAAATGCAGAGTTGAAGATAGCAGCAGCCTGTTAAAAGAAGAAGAAAAAGAAAAGACCTGGTTACTCAAACTTGGTTGTGTTGCTGTTTAAGTTCTCTTTTACAAGCCCTGAAACATATTGTGGTTTATGGAAGGGCCAGGTCATGAATATGGTATTTCATGATCACTGCAGAGAAACCGCTCTGCAGTATATATGTAGAAACACTGGTATAACATATCAGGGTAATAACAAGTGACACAAAAACATTGGGGCAACTGTATTCCTCCTCCAAGGAGTTTACAACCCAAGTCATACTATTCACACACAAAATACTTAATTCTTAAAACATAAGAATTATAAGCCTTACTTTATATTACCATATAGTATAACCTTTCCCCCCCCCCCCCCTAACTTACTTAACTTCACATTCATATTGCCAAACTCATAAAGGCTTTGCTCATTAACGCAAGAGGGAGAAGTCCTGACGAGCCACCTAATGAGACAACATATAGATCCAGCAGTGGGCAAATTAATCCTCTAGGACTCCCTCGTACTGAACAAAAAAAAAGCGTATGCCAGCAAGTTTCTCATGTTTGAATCAAGTCCAAAGTCAGTAGCTGAACTTGCCTCCGCTCCAAATAAGGATGCAATGGTAGTGAATGGCTAATGAGATCCCGACTCCAGAGAGCTTCGTTTTCATACTCCAGATCATAATTAATTCAGGAACTTTCATAATTTCATTACATTGCTTCCTTTGCATGCCCCGTTAATAAAAGATTGTGCAGGACCTCCAATCCTCTGGCCACAAGACAGACTGGGAAATGTTTGCAAACACTGGCATATGGCACTCCTGGTTGCAAGGGGAGGGTAACTAGTAACAGATAAATAAAACATCACACCTGACATTTGTAAACTACTGCAACACGGTACTACACATTCACAGCTAGAGAAGGCTGCATGGTGATGCTCTCTGATAGTATGTGGTATAGATCTGACTACTAATGTATGTGTGCTAGGGCTCACATACAAATCAAGGAGATGGATACGAATCTCAGATCTGAAATGGGCAACCACCACAACAATTATATTTGGGCAATTTTTATTTAGATTATATTACTAACATTTCTAATATTTTTAGAAGTAAAATCCGTCACTCTTTCCTTTTTATGTTACCATTTCCTTTCAATGAAACCTATGTTCTATACCACGGTTTCAAAAATGTTTTAAACTTTTCCCCAACTACAGTCAGCACAGGAAGCAAGAGGGTTGGGAGTTGGGCCTTCAAAAAGTCTCATTTAGAAGAAGGCGAATTCCGTTTAGTGGAATATAATAACTAGGCTATTGATGCAGGTAACTGTTCTTTCACTTCTTCGTTCTCTCTTGACATCTCTTTCTTGTTGTCGCTGCATGCCATCTCTTTTCGTTCCTGCTTCCGGTATCTTTCAGTGTATATGTTCCACATGTCACTTACTCTCCTTTGTAAATCTCTCAAGTCCCACTAGGGGGCCCTCCATGGTGGTAATCTATGCTTTATACAACAAAATGTCCCTTTTCTCTGTAATAATATTATATGCCACAGATGACGGATTTTATTTTCCAGATGTTTGGGCTCAGGAGCGGTTCAGTGAGTGAAGACACTGACTGGCACTGTGTTTGAAGCAGGGGAACCTGGATCAATTCCCGGTGTCGGCTCTTTGTGACCTTGGGCAAGTTACTTTATCTCCCTGTTCCTCAGGCTCCAAAAACATAGATTGTAAGCTCCACGGGGCAGGGACTGTGTCTGCAACATGTCTTTGTAAAGCGCTGCGTAAAACAAGCAGTGCTACACAAGAACAAACTATTATTATTATTATTATTATTATTATTATTATAATGATTCAATGCATCCAAAGGAGAAATGTAAAAAAAAAAAAAAAAAAAAAAAAAAAATCAACACTGGGTGCAAAAATGTTTCAATAATATTTGCTCCAATATAGAGCTGATCATGCAAGCAGTGCTGTACATTCAATTTATGCAGGCACAGCTTGTCCTTGTCCTTGTACCGTAGAGCTTACAATCTAATTTCGCTGCCTAGGCGCTCAAAGTTATAAAGACATTGGACGGCGATTGGAACTGGCTTCACCCGCCAGAGAGCTACTCCTCTATTAATAATGCTTTTCTTTTCCGTTTCATCTTACAAACCATTTATTCTTTCAGACATTGTATGTTTACTTTAATCATTGCTATTATAATCTCACTGTATGCACACAATATATTCATAGTCACTGAACTTCATTATATGAAATACCACTCATTACCTAGATGTGCCAATTACAGCTGAACCCCGTTAAAGCGCGGTGCTTGGGGTCCTCCTGATGCGATCGCACTATAACCGGATCACAGGGGGGGGGGGGGGGATTTGTGGGTATGGCCGCCATCAGGGGTTTCACGTTCGCCGGAGGGGGAGAGCTAGGATAACTCTCCCAGATCCGCCGGCGCAGCAGCACCCCCACACAGAACTTACCAGGCATCAGGTGTGTGTGTGTGAGTGTGCCAGTCAAGGAAAAAAGTTGCTTATCCACCACAAGTTATAGATAACAGCATGAATTACTGGCCTACATTTACATGTAATCTAATTCTATCCATGATACAGTACACAGTAGGTAAAAGTACCCCTCTTGACCACACAGAAACCCGCAATACCAAATGTTAAAGGGACTCTATCCCTTACCTCTATCAATGATGCAGGCAGAATCAATCTCAACCAGCCGGGAGAGAAACATTTTGATTGCTATTATCATTATTTGTGCCCCACCACAAAGCGCTTAATTCCCTTTTGCCTTCTTTTCTTGATTGTGTGCTTTTGCTGCCCCCCCCCCCCCCCCCCCCCCTCAAGAAAAGCAGGCAAAAGGGAATTAAGAAAGGTAGGATATCTTCTGCTTCCTCTGCATTTTGAAATCGGGAGCCACGCTTAAACCGCGTTATATGCAGATCCGCATTGTAGCGGATGGCGCTATAACAGGGTTAAGCTGTATCACAAGCGTGTCCCTAAACCTACTGGCTACACAAAATAGGTGTAGTACTTGGAAGAGATGAAACGTGCAGCGCACTACTGAATTTATGTGATCGACTCCAAAAAAAAATACATTGTAATTTTACTTGACCCCAGTTAAAACAGAGGTATGAGAAGTCCTCCCATTCGTTAAGCGCTGTAAAATGCTTTATTAAAAGGAGTTCAGAAGGTGTAGTACTGAACAAAGGCTCTCGAGTGTTTAAGTAATTTTCAGTATTGAGTTATAAAAGCCTAACTCTGTCCCCGTTTTTTAACAGTCACATTCAGTTCTGTACTAAAAATACATAAGAAAAATAAAAGTCCCACAAAGTTATTCCTATTTTCACTACAGCAAACCAATAACAAGATGTCAAGCATGTACATAAAGCAATAACAACATTTCTAATGCACAAAGCAGCATGGAAATCACTTCCCTACAGCAGCTGCATGGATTTCTTGAGTTAGTAGGTACACGGTGCACTCAATTTATGTTGCCATCTTATAAATGATTGTAATATCTTAAAAACATGACAAAAATGAGTTTCCGTTTTTATTGGAATAACCTCCTCATTCAATGTTTTGCGTATTTGCAGAGCCCTGGTCTTTGGCCAGGAGACAGCTTATCCGCACTGGCACTGCCCTTTGGTTAAAACAGGGACATTTCTAGGTGATGATGTCCCATTGGTTGGTTGCTTGGGGCACCTTTTTTGAGTTTGTTGTTTGGACAGTTCGGCAGTTAGGATGATCAGTGGGGAAGCACAGGGAAGGCAGGTGGTTGAGAAGCTTATGGGTGGCAGTTAGTAGCCTATATAAGGGTTCCAGCGGCAGTTGGGAGTTATTTAAATTTACCTTCATCGCCCTCCCACCGGTTTAATTCTACCTTAGGGGAAACAAAATAGATGCCAAAACACAGGCCAATAGGACGGTGCAAAAACTCAGGCCAATAGGAAGGTGCAATATCCTCAGTTGTGACTTCCTATTTAATGGCCATTTAAATCCCCATTAAAAACCAGGAAGTAATGCCCCGGTAACTTCACTTCATCAGTATCTCAGGAACCTAAAGGTCCCAGGAGGTGAAAATAGTGTGGCTCGGGTCTGGAGGATACCCCAAGTCCAATATAGTTATTTTTTTTTTTTTAATGGACATTACTTAGGGTGGATTTAACTCCTTTAACTTCTATATAAACTGCTTCTGAAAAAAATCATGTATCGACTGCTGTTTAATACCTTCACTGCCAGAGCAGTGTCAAACATCACAAATGAGATCTTAAAACAGCTGACTAAGTTATAATTATAAGTTTCTGTTAGGAAGTTTGCTAAATGTTTAAAATGCTGGTTATATAAAAACAGTGCATTTTATCATGGGACTATTCCCTATAAGAGAACATATATACAGTAGAGAATGCTCATTCACTGTGAAGGAATCAGGACTTCCCACAGGTTCTGTGTAAGGCTAAGGCCCCGCTCCCTCAGTCAGCGCGCCCGCACTGCAGACAGGCAGCGCGCTGACAGGCAATTGACCGCGATATTGTCACACTTGCCTCTGATCCGCGCGGAGACCGACTCAGGGAAGCACCACGGGGCAGAGTCATGCGCCCACGCACTGCCAGGGCAGTGCAGGCGCAGCAGCGTGATGGCGGAGCTCCACGAGACGCATCGCGCACGCGCACGGGTTGCTCGGCAACCATGAAGGGAGAACGTGAGGTAGCTGTGGAACCTCCCACAGGCGGAGACTTGCTGAGTAAAACCACTTGACGTCCAGTCCACGCGACGCGCATCGCGCACGTAGGGCTCGCGGTTGCCCGGCAACCAGACCTAGCATCAGGAGAGCCTAATTGCAAGCGTTTTTGATCAGTGTCTCTCTGACACCATTGTGGACCAACACACCCCTGCAAGGTAATTGGACCCTCCCACATATATACCTGCTCTGCCTGTCCTTCATTGCTGAGCATAAACTCCTGTTTATGCATTGTGCTCACCGCTGTCTGTCTATGTTTGTCTTGAACTTTGTCTGACCTGTTTTGACCCTGCCTGTTACTCTGGATTTCTACACTCTCCACACTTTCCCACCTTTGCCCCGGCTTTCGTTACTCGACTACTCTACCTTCTATTACCCAGGACCTTGGCTACGAAACTCTACTACCCGGCCCCCCAACCCTGGAACACGGCAAGTACCCTGACTACCCTGACCTCTCCAACCCTAAGACGCGGTACACTAGGACTATACGCATTCCGGACAGGACTGCGTGTTGTGGGTCGGTGCCTAACATCCCACCTCAGCCCCGCGGTCTTCCGTCCTGTTTTGTGGTGAGCGCAGCGTGACAATATGCTCGCCCAACAAACATGGACCCGCTGAGTGGCCCGACGCTTAGACACCCATGAGGATGCTTCCGCAACTTACTGGCTCTATTACACCAAAGAACACTAGTTTCCCAACTTAAACAGACTGGATACCCTGACTGAACAAGTTAGAACGTTTAACTGTATCTACCTACCAAACCCGTTCCACTCGCAGCACTACCTGCACCACACCTACCTCGAACCACGGACTACCTGCGCCCAACGGTATGCAGGGGATCCCAGCGGTTGTCGGGGGTTTTTCTGAACCAGTGCTTCATACAGTTTGAGCTATGCCCTCTCACGTTCCTTCTCACGAATAAGCTCATACATAATCTCCTTGCTGACTGACGCCGCTCTGGCATGGGCATCCCTATCTGGGAGCAACGCCCAGATTTGATCTCTGACCTCACTCTCTTCTTACCGAATTCAGAAGGGTGTTGACACCCAGGACGGAAGGTTACGGCTGCATCCTCTCTGCTTAATATTTCTCAGGGAGACCGTACTGTGGCTCGTTATGCTCTGACTTCCGGACGGTGGCCGACCGAGACCGGCTGTGAACGATGTGCTCTATCGCAGTCTTCTGGCAGGGTCTGTCCGAACGGTTTGAATGGATGAATTAGCAACTCTGGATCGTCCTCGCTGGACTGGAGGACCTATAGACCTGTGCATCGGATGGATCAGCGCCCCAAGAGAGAAGGATGGAAGAAAAAACACCCCCGAGGTTAACAATCATCTTCTCCTTTCCACCATAGGTTCTCTACTACTCCACATACTCCCTTCCTAGGAAACCCATGCAGCTGGGAGGAACTAGCCTTTCGCCTATCGAGAAGCAACTGAGAAAACGAGCGGACTATGCCTCTACTGTGGCAATAACGCCGCCCTGGTATTCAACCTGTCCGCTGAACGCCGAAACCCAAAGCCCAGTGAGTATAATAAGGATCACGCTGGGTACTGCAACTTTTCTCCCTCCTCAACCTCTACGAGGTTTTTATCTACCTCTCCATATCCGGTGAGACCTTCACAGTACAGACACAGCCTTCCTGGATTCGGGGTCAGGAGGAAACTTCGTGACCAAAGTTCGCTTGCAAGAATAAAATACCGTTGGTACCAAAGATCGACCGGTAGGTCTTGAAGCCATTGATGGACGACCATTGCAGCCCGCGATCATTTCCTTACAAACCATACCCCTTAACATCATGACTAGCGACTTTCACTCCGAGACTATAACCTTGATGTCATTCACACCCCTTCTCGAACATCATTCTGGGACTTCGTCGTGGTCCGGATCCACAATCTCGTCATTGACTGGACAGAGGCCACGCCACTTCGTTGGAGTTTCTTTTGCTTGGAACATTGCATGTCTGCTCCAAAGGCAGTGGCAGGAATGGAGGTCACGGATCCTGACAGGGTACAGCTGCCGGGGATATACGAAGATTTCCGCGTGTCTTTGACAAACGTCAGCGCAGAGCGTACTTCCGCCACCTCGGACTTACGACTGTCCTATCGATCTTCTACCCGGTCCATACCTCCCAGAGGGGGTCATACCCCACTATCGATTCCTGAGACCCAGGCATGAGAACATATATTCAGGAGATCTCCAGAGGGGTTCATTAAGAAATCTTCATCACCTGCGGGGGCAGGATTTTTTTCGTCAAAAAAAAGGACGGAACCCTCAAGACCCTGCATTGATACCGGGGCCATCAACAAACTCACCATAAAAAAAACCGCCTACCCCCCTTCCTGTGATAGCCGAATTGTTCGACAAACTCCAGGGAGCCAGATCTTCACCAAACTGGACCTCAGAGGAGCCTATAATCTGGTTAGAATCAGAGAAGGGATGAATGGAAGACAGCATTCAATACTCGCGACGGGCATTACGAGTACCTGGTCATGCTTTGGATGTGTAATGCTCCTGCGGTCTTCCAAGACTTTGTCAATGACATTTCAGAGACCTTCTGGACCAACCTATAGTATATAGTAACCTGGACGATATATTAATTTTTCCAGATCCATACCGGAACATATACATGCAGTCAAAACAAGTCCTGCAGGATGGTTTAAGAGAGAACCATTTGTATGCCAAGCTCGGAGAAATCCATTTCCATCAACATCCACCTCTTTTCTCTTCTCTGGCTACATCATATCGAATACCGGCCTTGCTATGGATCCACAGGTCAAGGCGGGTACTCGAATGGCCTGTCCCTCTCCCTCAAGGCCATCCCAAAGGTTTCCTCGGTTTTCGCTAACTACTACCGCGTTCATTCAGGGATTCTCATCGGTATAGCATCACCCATCACGGGCACTCACACAGAAGGGAAGCTGATCCTACAAGGTGGACTGAGAAGGCTCTCCAGGCTTTCGAGAGAATAAGACGGCTTCGCCTCAGCACCCATCTTAACCCATCAAGATCCTTCGTTACCTTTTTTTTTGGAGGTCGACGCCTCCGATGTAGGAGCAGGTGCTTTATACTTTCACAGAGAAAGAATCCTCAAGCTCCACTTCATCCTTGTGCATATTTTTCAAAGAAATTTTCCTCCGCCCCAAAGGAATTCACGTGTAGGTAACCGGGAGCCTCCTCGCTATCACAACTGGCCTTGGAAGAGTGGAGGCACATTACTGGAAGGCACAGAGTCGCCAGTCACGATACTTACGGACCATAAGAATCTTCTGTACATTGAGGGAGCACGGCGACTAGGATCTCGCCAGGGCAAGATGGTCCTTATTCTTTACTCGCTTTAACTTCCTCATTTCCTACATCCCTGGTTCAAAAAACATTAAAGCCGACGCCTTGTCACGACAGTTCCTGGTAGAGGATAACAAGGGGGATCAACAGGAGACCATTCTCCCTTCCACTTGTACTTTTGGCTGCAAATACTTTTAGTGCCTTAACGGACATTACTAAGGCTCAGAAACAACATCCGGCAGACTCAACGTTCGGAGGACCGGTTCCGTCTTTAGAAGAGTTTCATCCCGTAAATTCCAAGGAGATTCATGGAGTGGGGCATTCATCCAAGACTGCAGGCCATCCTGGCACCAAAAGAACTACTGAGTTCATTCGAACGACACTTCTGGTGGCCCTACATGCGGAGAGACATACAAGCCTCGTAGCTACTGCCTACTTGTGCTCGAAGCAAGAGCACACAACAGACCAGCAGGTCTCCTTCAACCACTACCCATCCCAGTACGTCCATGGACACATATCGCGATGGACTTCATCGTTGAGTTGCCCAAATCTAGAGGCTGGACACTATACTTGTGGTGGTGGAAGATTTTCCACACGCACTCTCATCCTCTGAAGGGGTTACCCACTGACCGGTTACCGAAGTTTTTCATCACGGAGAGATCTCAGGTTACATGGGTCCCCCAGGTCATAGTGTCGATAGAGGATCCCAGTATCATCCCCGGTTCTGGAGGGCGTTTGTAAAAATCTGACGTTACCCTACACGTTTTCATCGGGATATCACCCCAACCAATGGAACAGACGGAACGCACCAGATCAGTCCTCTGGAACAGTTTTTGAGGTGCTTTATTATCGCTGACACTCAGGACGACTGGGGGAATTCTCCATGGGCAGAATTCTCCCACAATAATCACGACGAATCATCCCCAACAGTCAACCATTTATGGTCAAACTATGGCTTCCATCCGTCGGCACTTCCTTCCTCATCTCCAGTTTGGAGTCCCGGCCCAGAGGACAGGATCGCCACTTACAAGACCTATGGCAGAAGATCCATCGGAATCTACAGCCGCTGGTATTAACAAGAGACAAGCGGATCGTCAACGAAGAGAGGTCCCAGTGGTCTCTGTAGGACAAAGGTTTGGTTGTCTACCAAAACATTCGGCTAAAGGTAGCTTCACCCAAACTGGCACCATCGTTTTATCGGCCCTTTCCGCATCACCAAAAGGATCAACCCAGTAGCCTATCGCTGAAACTGCCCAAAAATATGAAGATGCCTTCTGTATTCACTCATCCTTCTCAAACCTTATCATCAAGACTCATCCTCCAAAGGACAATCTAACCTCCGCAAACCATACTGAGAGGGCCAACAAGAATACGAGGTTCAGACCATTCTCAACTCCAGAATATCCAGAGAGGATTACAATATCTTGTACACTGGAGAGAGCTTGGCCCAGAGGAGAGAGTGGATTCCTCATCATCAGGTACATGCCAACCGCCTCATCTCTGCCTTCCACCGTAGGCATCCTGAGAAACATCTCTGTTCGCCCGGAGGTCTCCTCAAGGGGGGATACTGTCACACTTGCCTCTGAATCCGCGCGGAGACCGACTCAGGAAGCACCCCGGCAGAGTAATCAGCGCCACACGCACTGCCGGGCACGTGCAGCGCAGCACGTGATGGCAGAGCTCCACGAGACACTAGCGCAACGCGCACGGGTTGCTCGCAACCAGGAAGCAGGAGAACGTGAGGGATCTGCTGGAACCTCCCACACGCGGAGACTTGCTGAGTAAACCACTTGCTCATCACGTCGCGACGCGCATCGCGCACGCGCGTGGTTGCCCGGCAACCAGACCTAGCTCATGAGAGCTAATTGCAAGCGTTTTTGATCAGTGTCCTCTGACACCATTGGTGGACCAGAACACACCCCGCAAGGTAATTGGACCCTTCCCACATATATACCTGCTTCTGCCTGTCCTTCATTGCTGAGCATAAACTCCTGTTTATGCATTTGCTCACCGCTGGTCTGTCGATTTTGCTTGAACTTTGTCTGACCTGTTTGACCTGCCGGTTACTTGGATTTCTACACTCTCCAGCACTTGACCCCGGCTGTCGTTCTCGACTACTCTACTTCTTTTACCAGGACCTTGGCTACGAAACTCTACCTACCCGGACTCCCCAAACCCGGAACACGCAAGTACCCTGACTACCTGACCTCTCCAACCTAAGTACGCGGTACGACTAGGACTACGCATTCCGGACAGGACTGCGTGGTGTGTGGATCGGTGCCTATACCTTCCCCACCTATCAAGCCCGCGGTCTTCCGTCCTGTTTGTGGTGAGCGCAGCGTGACAGATATACGGTCTGTAGGGAGCCGGGAGGGGGGGGGGGGGCGTGGGAAAACTTTGCCCGGTCTGAGAGCGTAGGGCCGCCTCCCCCCCCCCCCCCCCACACACACACACACACTTTTCCCCCGCAGCTCCTTCCCTGCTCCCCTCCCAAGCCGCCTCCCATCCATAGCTCCTTCCCTCATTGGCTGACTGCCGCACCACGTGACGCGTCAGAGCTGCAAATCACTAGGAGCTTGCAGCATCGGCCGGCTGACGCGTCACAGCACACAGTCAGCCAAGTAAAGGGGCTGGTGGTCCGCTGCCGTGCGCGCCGCCGGACGCAGCGGGACCAAAGCCTTAGAACGCGGACCAGCATTTTTTTTTTTTTAATTAAGAAAATGTGATTCCTTTGTAATACCCAAGAAAAACAAGGACCAAAACCCCAAAATGTGATTTTGGATTTTAAATAGGAACTACATAACTATTGCAAAATCATTAATTTACAATTCATAATTTCTTACTAGACAAAAAATAATCTACATTTGCACCCCATTCTGGTGCAAATAGATTTTGCAAAGGCTTTTGATACAGTTGATCATGTTATCTTGCTAAACAAACTCCAGTGCTCTGGAATAGGGAAGCATGCTTTAAACTGGTTTCATTCCTACCTATCAGATAGAACATGTGTTTCGGGCACTAACTCCAACACCTTGGACATCACCTGTGGTGTCCCGCAAGGCTCTGTTCTGGGGCTACTCTTCTCAGTGTTCATCAATGATCTTCCTACAGCTTGTATGGTAGCTTCAATACACATGTATGCAGATGACACAATTTTATGCGCACACAGCCCTAGCCTCTCCGACCTTGAACACAAACTTATTATATCTGACTTTTTGAGACTTGAAAATTGGCTTTCCCAAAACAAAACTGTTTTTAAAAACGGACACGACTAACAATGGTATTTGGGACCACGGCTACATTTCTAATGCTTCCAATGAAGGAGCTACATATCAGAACCAACTCTAATACTATCTATCCCCTGTTACTAAGCTTCAAATAATTGGGCTTATGGTTTGACTCCCATTTAACATTTGGATTGCACATTGACACCCTGATATCCAAAACCTATGCCAAACTAGGTGTACTATATACAGTAGGAACAAATCTTCCCAAAGTCTGCTGGTCAGAAAGCACATCGCACAGCAGATGCTGATGCCAATTATAGACTATGGGGACATAATATATGGCACGGCACCCCAAACTCACCTTGGCAAACTTGATACCCTCTACAACTCAATATACTGCTTTGTCCTCCAATGCAATTACAATACACATCGCTGTGAAATACTCAAAGAACTAGATTGGTCATCAATTGAGTCTGGGCGCAAACGTTCATCTCTCCTATCTTGCCTTCAAATAATTTCAGGGCCACCTACCCACCTATATGAACAAGCTCCTCAGCCCTACCACATGCAGCACTTATAACCTGAGATCTGACTCCAAAAGACTGTTCATGGTCCCAAGTTTCAACAAAGTATCCGGTCGCTCCTTCTCTTACCATGCACCCGACAACTGGAATAGTCTACCAGAGACTATAATATATATTATTATACGCCTATAATATATTAACTTTAACTGTGCATGCAATGTCTTATGTAATGTACTGTAAAACCCTTTTCACGTAATGTAACTATGTATTTGTAACCATGTCCCATGCCAAGGACATACTTGAAAATGAGAGGTAACTCTCAATGTATTACTTCCTGGTAGAATATTTTTTATAAATAAATACATTCTATTAATGTGGTTTCTGGCTGAGCATATTGCTATCTCTTAGTGGAGGAGACTGATGAATGAAACAGCATGAACGGTGAAGAAGACCACAGGCTGATGACAGAAGCCCCCACCAATGTTCCCCATAGTCTGTGCACATGCATCCGTAAGTCCTTCAGGACAGGGAATCAACCAATCACTCACTCCCTCTGCTTACTTAAATGCATGGAACTCTTATCCTTGTATTGTATTTGTTACTCTGTATATATTCTGTATGCTTGAAGTGCTACGTATAAGGCTTATGCTGTATAAAAATACAGTAAAGTAATAATACTTGGCTCAGAAGCACAAATGCCCAATATAATTTAGTCTTTCCTGTGGCTTCCTCTTCTATGGTGCCACAGGAAAGATAAAGAGAGTCACGTGATGTTGCCAAGAAGCAGTCTGTAGCCGTTATGCAAATGCTATCATATACCAGCATCATTTTCTGATGCCAAGCCAGGATAAGGTCCAGTTGACTGGAAAGTAGCACGTGTTATCTGTATGAGACAGGAATGGAAGGAGCACAGGGAAACACAGAAGCCATTAAGACAGAACCGGCCATAAAGAGACGAAGCAAAGCAAAAGTATCAAGAGGAACATAGGCCCTATTCAATATGATGTGAAGCCATCTCATACTTGCTCATTTGAATGGAGCTCAAATCTTCTCAAACAAGGGGAAGACTGTTTCAAAGCAAGCAGATTAAGGTGCCATCGAAAGAGAGTGATGTCTCTTTTCAGTACATGAGACCACTTCCCAGGGCTGGAAAAGAGTTCCTCTACCTTGTAATGAATGTGACTGAAATCTTCTCCTGAATGGGGAAATCGTCTCACAGGGTACTTGAATAAGGGCAATACATAAACTTAGCATTGAATGAGAGTATTAACCTCAATGTTTTTCTTAATTACCCAGTGCTGAGGAAAGAGCAGAATGTGTTGATTCATTGCATATTTAATATTTTTTTTGTTTGCAATAATGCATCTGAATTGCATCAATGAAGAAACAAAATATTCAAGTAAAAGGGTTATGGGTGGTAAATTGAATCTGGTGTCATCTCTCCTTAAGAAAATTAAGTTGCTTTTGTGGAAGAGCGTTGTAATGAGAACAGAGCCAGGCGACATTGATAGATGGGAATGACACCAAAGAGAGTGTGTAAGCAGACAATGTGTGTGTGTTTCAGTCTTGCAGCCTATTCTTCACTGACTATCGTGAATGACTCAGCCACTTCCTTCAGGGGCCTATTAATCTCAAATTTAGTTATTACACAACATTTATTTGAACATATATTCTGAGGATGATGACAGTTAATAAAAGAAACCTTCCACAAGCACGGTTTTTACATATTGTTCAAACTACAGCTCCCAGCAATTCTTTTGTGTGCATGGAATATTGCTATGCGATGCCAGCAAGGTCCGGCCGAAATACACCTGGGTTTTTAAAGAGACTGTTTAAATGCATACAAAAATCCAGGCACAAAAACGACACATAGATAGGAGTTAAATAAATAAATAAATAACAACCCATAACCCAAACGTGCTTCTAAGCACAAGGTGATCCAGAACAATGACTGACATACCGGTGTTTGACACACTCGTATAATTAAACTGATGAATCTTAATAGCTTCCGCTGATCCATTATGATACTGTACTCCCAAAGAACAATGTGAAGCTTGGATTACTCCACTCACCTTTTCGAAGCATAACTAAGCGCTTTAAAGCCTTGCCACTTTACTAAAGAAAGCCGGAACGAGATTAGCGAATTCATTCTCTACATATCAGTTTACTAATCCCAAATGCAAAAAATAAAAATAAAAAAAAGAAGTTTACAGATCTAAAGTGTTTCTTCTGTAAATGACTAGCACTGTATGTGCTGATATCCATCTAGCGTCCGGGATACTGAGAAGTTATTTACAACTTGAAAATCTTTTGGCGCATAAATCCTGTTAGTTTGCCTGCCTATCCGACTAATCTATGCATGCTTGGCACTGTACTATTTAAATAGGAACCATTTATAATGACAAATCAACGGAGGGTGAAAAATAGCAAAGTGTAAACCTGACTTGGAAGGTAATTTTACACTACTACTGTTTGGTCCATTTCAAATTGACACGCAAAGTCCAGAATTTGAGGTTGTTGGACATGAAATATTAGTGGGATGCAGATGCGAAACTCTGACTCCCCTTTTAGGCCTTGCCCCCGCTGCCTACTACAGCGTCCGCTGTGGCGGACGCTGCGCGCACGAGAGCCCTCCCGCAATGGCGCCGGGCCCGCTGCGAGGGGGGGCCGCGGCGCTCGAGCGAGAGCTATTCCTGCTCTCAATAGAATTGAGAGCAGGACTCGTGTCGAGCGATTAGGCACGCCCCCCGGCGGTTCAGCCAATGAGGGCGAACCTGCCGGGTGACGTCATGGCCGCGCCCCGTCACTCCTCCGCCACGCCCCCCCCCCGGTCTCTCATCCTGCAGTGAGCTGCAGACCGGGGAATCGGCTGAACGCGCAGCCAAAAGCGCGGGCGCACGTTACAGCGGAGAGACCGGGGCCTTAGCCTAACATTGCATGTACTTTAGAAAAAAAAATAATTAAAGATGTCACCTCCTCCTCCCCCTTCCTATCTCTTAATTTATATATCCCTCCTTCCTACTGATCCCTATTAAACTATTAAAAAAAAAAGGGGGGGTCAATTCTTGTAAACGTTTTCTACCAAGTTCTAGAAAAGACAACTAAAATATATTGGAAAGGGTCATTTGAAACAGTTTCCAGCTTCCAGCCAAGTTGTTGCTCAAGATCTACTAGACTTATTCTCCGAAAGAAATCCATCCAAACTGTTACATAGGAGGCCAATTTCAGCCTGAAAAATCATACAAGACACAGCTACAGGAACAGAATGGTGTGTATTGTTAAAACAAGAGTATTTCAGAGTTGGGTGATTGGCCTCACAATGACTCCCGAGTCCTTTTTTTAAAGGGACATTACTCATGTGATCAATAATAATGATGGCTATTTATGTAAATGGCATACACGTAAATAAGCATGCATCACTCCCATACATAGAAAGTACAGGTAGATCATTTTCTAAGCTCATCTACAATATCTTCAAAAATACAAGTCTGTTATAGAGTGATACACACAAAAAAAATCATAATAGGTTAAAACACTATTAGACCAACTGCATATTAAAGAAGAAATCCAAACGGCAATTTAAAAATATATATTTTTGTTTTAATATATGTAGCCTCAGATTACCTTTATTGAATACTAATTATCTAAGCTGCCGATAGATTCGTTCTCCCGTAATCGATCAGCAAAGATACTGCTTCCCAGGGTTCACTAAATGGCCGCCTTTCAGTTTCAATCAATCCTTCAGTCAGTGTAACTCAGTAGCTACAATGTATTCTTGTATTACGAAGGTAACATTATCTATTGTTACAGTTCAAAGCTCAAACTGCGGGGAATATTGGCAACAAATAATCACAGTTACCAAGAGGAACCGTCTGATAACTCCAGGATAATCACAAACAGGAAAGTGTTACAAAGATCTTGCCCTGCTTGGGAGGTGGGCTAAAACCTGCTATAAAACTCAAAGGATGCTCAGTATATTAAAACTCATTAAAAATGGCATGAAGTTGAATAAAAAATTTTAAAAAGTAGCAAGTATCATCTAACACTACAGAAATGATTTGTTTAAAAATAAAAAATGTATAACTATTGCACTAATTTCTCCTTTAATAAAGCATTATAATGAATGTTTAGGGTAATATTAACTTATGGGGAGGAAATGCCATAAATACAGAACGTGGAAGTACAGCACTGCATGAGCCAAGCTAAACCAAACATTGCATTATGGGTAGAGGTCATAAGTAACCACTGCAATGCATCAATACGTTCAGAACACAAAAGAGACTTAAATGACATTTATTGTGACCAATAGGGATAGCACAAACTCTGCCCATAATATTCTCATTGGGCATAAAATTAAGTAAATGAGAAAACATTGAAAGCATTGAGTCTAATGCCAGGAATTTTTATAAAGACGACTTGATCCAAAAATACATCATCAGCTGAACATTTTAGTAAAAATTACATTCGAAAAAAAGATTTGCCAAAAAATGCTGAATTTGTGTGGGTTTTCAAGACTCATATTTTACATCTCCGACAACACCTGGTTTAATGGGTAGGTCGGGAGGTCTGCACTATTACATGGCCCTAATAATGGATCTTTTAAAATACTGAAACTTCGAAGGTTATTTATCATCTCCTGCCAATTAAATCCAGTCTTTTTATCTCTCTTCGGAAAGGGGGGTGGTTTTTAGCAGGAGGTTTGCAGCAGTGTGTGTGTGTATGTGTGTGTATGTGTGTGTGTGTGTGTGTGTGTGTGTGTGTGTGTGTGTGTGTTCAAAGCTCTGAAATGCAGCATGCTTATAGGGGACCATGTTAAATGGTTTTGAAGCAAAAGGTTGCACTGTGTGCTCATTTGCATGTCATTTCCCAGAATCCCTTTCTGCAGTGGAAGTGCTGTGTGCTAATGGTGAAAGGCGGGGTTGCAGACCTAAGACATGCAAATGAGCATACAGTAATATTTCCATTTGATATATATATATATAGGGTTGACAATCACCAAAAAAAAGCTACTCCCACACAAAAAAAATCTACCGCACCTAGTACCAAACTGTGTGCGGCTTGGGCCAATATTTACTCGCCGGGGGTTAAATCCACTCGCCGGGGGAGCAAATGTATAGGTTTGTCGAACACTGTATATATATATATATAATATATATAGTCAGATAACAGTGCAGTTGGCACCACATATAGGTGCTGGTAAGCACAGGTGACCGTCCCATATAGAGAATGTAGATAACGTTACCGTTCCAAGGATTGGTAAACAAGAGAAGCACTCAAGTTGTAAAAATCAAAGTGATTAGTGAAAGCAAAAATACATCCAGAAACCCAACGTTCGGTCCTACAGAATGGGACCTTCCCCCTGAGGAAGGTCCCATTCTGTAGGACCGAAACAAGTTGGGTTTCTGGAGTATTTTTGCTTTCACTAATACACTTTGATTTTCAACCTTGAGGCTGTCTCTTGTTTCCAGATTGGAACCGGTAACGTCAAATATATATTATATATAAAAGATATATATTATATATATATATATATATAGATATAGATATATATATATACACACAATACACATATGTACATATATACACACACACACATCATACACACACACACCTTGTGCTGCAAACCTCCTGCTAAAAACAGCACCTGCTTTTCCCATATTATATACTGTATATTACATGACAATGGGAATGGGAATTCAATTCACTGCCAATTAATCCTGCAGTGAGCCACAGCAAGTCCACAGTACAACTTGCAGCAGAGTGTGTCACTGTGATGGTAAGGGGTAACCAGGCTCTCAAATAAAGGTTAAGCCCATTTTGGTTACCCCTGATCTGTGTATAAGGGTCCAAGAGTTAGCTCTTGGGCCAAGTAACATCGTACTATTCCAATGTCTTGTATGCAATAAAAGTATTTGATGTGTTTTTCCCTTTCCGGGCATGCCAGCGTGCAGGGATTGCTAGGGTATGAGTTTCAAGAGGGCTTTTGCGGAGAATCCGTTAACAGAATGTTCCTAGGAGATTGGGGGTCCGGAGTTGTCTCTTCCCCCAGAAATGTACCCGGGAATCATGCCTGATTCTCGGATACATGTAGGCACATTGTCCCGGCAATACCTTCCCTTGAAAAAAAACAAGAGCGACTCACAACTAGGGTACCCTGCTTCAGCATAGCCCAGAAAGGAGAATGAGGCACAGGCATGAATAAGTATCCCTTTATCTGAGGGAATCCCGAGGTTAAGGGGGCTACCCCAGCTGGTGCTAATATGACCCAGAACCAATGTAGGGTTTCTGGGTACCCCAACCGTATATAAGGTTGAGGGGGGACTCCGAGTCCAGTATGAGTCCAAAAGATAGTGTGTGGGGAATAAGGCAGATAGAAATAAAAGTACAACATCTTTCTTCTTCTGTCCCCTGTACGCAGAGACTCAGAAGTATATTACCAACATACCTTAATGTATTAAAGTATACTTTATTAAATGTAGTGTGTTTTAACATTCGTAACCGATATCCAAACAAGCTGCCCGAGCTAACCTATAGGCGCCGGTAAGTCTGCTGGACATTGGAGTTCAAAGCAGTCAGAGGATGACAGAGGTGTGAATAGCATTTGGGCAGCGGGGAAAGGCGGAGTACCAGGTCCATTGATCAATGACAGTCATCCAGGCTGCCACTTGCTCTGCCAGACCTTGTGGAGCCTTCCCCAGCGGGTGGTATTGAGATAGCCAGGGAGAGAGGAGGCAGGCTTGCGCATGTCTCTTGGCTATTTCAGATTTCCCGCTGACCCGGCTTTTCTAGCCAGCTTGGCTCCGATTGGTTGCTTGGGAATTTTCCCAGGCGTCGATTGGTTGCTGAGTTTGTGAATGAAACTCAGAATACAATAAGAATCTGTGAGCCAATCAGATGGTAGTTCTCCGGTAGTAAGGGCGCAGACGGGCTTTCAAAGTTGCTTCTGTGCGAATAGCAGAGCAACCGCCTTCGATTTCAAGCCTGAAAAGCCTGCCCGCCTGAGTCTAAGTCCAGCTTTTTGCACCCAAGTTCTCAAAATCGAACATAGCGGACGTGGCTGGGATTTTATGCCAATTTGAGTTCCAGAGGATTTGGAGTAACTCGCGGTCAGGAGGGACCAAGTTCTCAGAACAGAACGTAGCGGTGGCGAATTAAGTTTTATGCCGATTTGGGTTCCAGGAGATTCCGGACTAAGTCCCGGTCAGGGTAAAACTCTCCCACAGAGTTCCCTGCACCTAGGAAAGTCTAGTTTTCGACCCCAGTCCCAAAGTAAGTGTGTCTTTTTGTGTATCATTGTGTGTAAGCAAATTTATGCGAATAAACGTCAAATGTATTTCATTACCTTGTTTTGCTCAATGAATGATCCTGGTAAAAAGGTGTAAATAACCTGGTCTCCCATGACAGTCACAATTACTGCATTGTATTGGTAGCTGGACATTGCTTTGAACATTAAATATTTTCATAGATGTAACTGGGTATCAGACGTCACAAAAGTTTCTCAGGGTGTCTGTAGAGCAAATACAGACTTGGGTCCTTATTTTGTAATGTGACAGATGCCGTATAAAACCTTACTGCCCGTTCAAGTAGGCCATAAGGATCAGCCGATGATGCATGGCAGAACACCGCTTAGTAAATAGGGCCCTTAATATCCGTATACATAAAGCATTACATGCCATTTACAACCACAACACATGGTAGGCAAATATTCAATGCATTACAAACAAAATATCCAGATCATAAGCATTTTGAATCCATTGTTTAAGGTTTCCATGGTACCTAAATATAAAAATTAATAACCGCATTTTTTTTGTAGATATTTATCAATGCGCAATTTGCTAATTTTCGGAATTTATTTTATTTTTCTGTGAAAGTAGAAAAAGTTAAAAGTGGAAGCCAATCAATATCTTATAAAATAAGAATTATATTAGGTCAAATCTGTAAGAGATAATATATATATATATATATACAGCTAAACCCCGTTATAACGCGCCTCGTTATACCGCGATTCGGTTATAACGCGGTTTTCCCGTGGCTCCGGTTTTTAAAAAAAAAAAAAAAAAAAAAAAAAACATTTTTTTTTTTTTACATTTTTTTTTTTGCACACTGCACACACTGCTCATTGCTCACACTGCCACACTGCACACACTGACACACTGCACACACACTGCTCATTGCTCACACTGACACACACTGCACACTGCTCACACTGACACACACTGCACACATACTGCTCACACTGACACACACTGCACAGACACTGCACACACTGACACACTGACACACTGCTCATTGCTCACACTGACACACACTGCTCACACTGACACACACTGCACAGACACTGCTCATTGCTCACACTGCACACACTGACACACTGCTCATTGCTCACACTGACACACACTGCACACTGCTCACACTGACACACACTGCACACACACTGCTCACACTGACACACACTGCACACACACACTGCTCACACTGACACACACTGCACAGACACTGCTCATTGCTCACACTCACTGCACACAGCTCTCACAATACACTCACATGTCAGCAGCCCACCCCCCCCCCTCACATGTCAGCAGCCCACCCCCCCCCTCACATGTCAGCAGCCCACCAGCCCGTTTTTCACATGTCAGCAGCCCACCAGCCCGGTGGAGGTTGGAATCATCACCCGCAGGGGGCGGAGAGCGGACGGCTTGATTGACAAGAAGAGGGCTGTGGGCGGGGCGACCGAATGAGGCCAGGCAGTAAGAGTGCCCGGATGTGGGATGCTTGTTCTGCAGTCATTGGTGCCATATAGGAGGAGGTAAGTGGGCGTGGCTTGCATCCTTTACCCCCCTTTGTCTCTATGGCAACTCCTCCAGCCCGGGTGATTTGCAGTGCAGGGTGGGCGGAGGTGAGTCAGAGCCGGGCGCGGTGGACACGGCCGGGGAGGGGGAGCCTCGCGCTCCGGGACCCTGCCCACCCCTCTCCCAGCCTCTCCTCCCTCTCATCCCCACCCCTCTCCCTCCTTCCCGCCGCTCACCAGGACTCAGTGACTGGAGCTGCAGCTAACCCAAGTCCCGCAGGCTGTGCGAGGTTCTGGTATCTGTCACACCCTCCCTGACCCCGCACAGCGGCTCTGATGCGGGTACCCCCAACCGTATATAAGTTGAGGGGGACGACCGATCCAGTATGAGTCCAAAAGATAGTGTGTGGGGAATAAGCAGATAGAAATAAAAGTACCACTCTTCTTCGTTCTGTCCCGTACGGCAGAGCTCAGAAATATTACCAACATACCTTAATGTATAAAGTATACTTTATAAATGTAGTTGTGTTTTTAACACTTCGTAACCGAATCCAAACACTGCCCGAGCTAACCTATAGGAGCCGGTAAAGTCTGCTGAAATTGGAGTGTCAAGCCAGTCAGAGGATGACCGAGGTGTGAATACTTTGCAGCAGGGGAAAGGCGGGATACCAGGTCCTTGATCATGACAGTCATCCGGCTGCCACTTTCTGCCAGACCTTGTGAGACCTTCCCCAGCGGGTGGTAGTGAGATAGCCAGGGAGAGAGGAGGCAGGCTTGCGCATGTCTCTTGGCTATTTCAGATTCCCTGCTGACCCGGCTTTTCTAGCCAGCTGGCTCCGATTGGTTGCTGGGAATTTTCCCAGGCGTCGATGGTTTTGCTGAGCTTTGTGAATGAAACTCAGAATACAATAAGAATCTGTGAGCCAATAGATGGTAGTTCTCCGGTAGTAAGGGCGCAGACGGGCTTTCAAGTTGCTTCGTGCGAAGAGCAGAGCAACCGCCTTCGATTTCAAGCCTGAAAAGCCTGCCCGCCTGAGTCTCAAGTCCAGCTTTTTGCACCCAAGTTTCCAAAATCGAACATAGCGGACGTGGCCTGGGATTTATGCCAATTGAGTTCCAGAGGATTTGGAGTAACTCGCGGTCAGAGGGACCAAGTTCTCAGAGAAACAGAACGTAGCGGTGGCGGAATTAAGTTTTTATGCCGATTTGGGTCCAGGAGATTCCGGACTAAGTCCCGGTCAGGTAAAACTCTCCCACAGAGTTCCCTGCACCTAGGAAGTCCTAGATTTTTCGACCCCAGTCCCAAAGTAAGTGTGTCTTTTGTGTTCATGGTGGGTAAGCAATTTATGCGATATAAACGTCAAATGTATTCATTACCTTGTTTGCTCAATGAATGATCCTGGTAAAAGGTGTAAATAACTGCTGTCTCCCATGACAGTCACCAATTACTGCATTGTATTGGTAGCTGGACATTGCTTTGAACCATTAAGTATTTTCATAGATGTAACTGGGTATCAACGTCACAAAGTTTCTCGGGTGTCTGTAGAGCAAATAAGACTTGGGTCCTTATTTTGTAATGTGACAGATGCACGATAAAAACCTTAACTGCCCGTTCAAGTAGTGCCATAAGGATCAGCCGATGATGCATGGCAGAAACAACCGCTTCGTAAATAGGGCCCTTAATATCCGTATACATAAAGCCTTCATGCCATTTACAACCACAACACATGGTAGGCAAATATTCAATGCATTACAAACAATATCCAGATCATAACATTTTGAATCCATTGTTAAGGTTCCATGGTACCCTAAATAAAAAATTAATAACCGCATTTTTTTGTAGATATTTATCAATGCGCCAATTTGTTAATTTTCGGAATTTATTTTATTTTGTCTGTGAAAGTAGAAAAAGTAAAAGTGGAAGCCAATCAATATCTTATAAATAAGAATTATATTAGGTCAAATCTGTAGTAAGAGATAATATATATATATATATACAGCTAACCCGTTATAACGCGCCTGTTATACCGCGATTCGGTTATAACGCGGTTTTCCCGTGGCTCGGTTTTAAAAAAAAAAAAAAAAAAAAAAAAAAAAATCATTTTTTTTTTTTTTTACATTTTTTTTTTTGCACACTGCACACAGGCTTCATTGCTCACACTGCCACACTGCACACACTGACACACGCAACACACTGCATTGCTCACACCTGCACACTCACACTGACATCACACGCTACACACTGCCACACGCACCACATGAATGCACACTGACACACACGCAACGAGACCATGCCACACTGACACACTGACACACGCTCATTGCTCCACCTGACACACACTGATCACACGGACACCACAACTGCACAGACACTGCTCATTGCTCACACTGCACAACATGACACACTGCATTGCTCAACACCTGACACACACTGCACACTGCCACACGACACCACTCCACTGCAACTGACACACACTGCACACACACACTGCTCACACTGACACACTCACAACACTGCATGTCACCTCACTGCAACAGCTCTCAATACACTCAATGTCCAGCCACCCCCCCCACCACTGTCGCAGCCCACCCCCCCCCTCACATTTCCAGCAGCCCACCCGCCCGTTTTTCCACACGTCACAGCAACACCACCGGTGGAGGTTGGAATCATACCGCAGTGGGCGGAGAGCGACGGTGATTGACCAGAAGAGGGCTGTGGGCGGGCGACCGAATGAGGCCAGCAGTAAGTTATAGCAGTGCCCGGATGTGGATGCTTGTTCTGCAGTCATTGGTGCCATATAGGAGGAGGTAGTGGCGTGGCTGCTTGCATCCTTTACCCCCCTTTGTCTCTATGGCAACTCCTCCAGCCCGGTGATTTGCAGTGCAGGGTGGCGGAGGTGAGTTAGAGCCGGCGCGGGTGGACACGGCCGGGGAGGGGGAGCCTCGCGCTCCGGACCCGCCACCCTCTCACCAGCCTCTCCTCCCTCTCATCCCCACCCTCTCTCTTCCGCCCGCTCACCAGGACTCAGTGACTGGAGCTGCAGCAACCAAGTCCCGCAGGCTGTGCGAGGTTCTGGTATCTGTCACACCTCCCCTGACCCCGCACAGCGGCTCTCGATGCTGGGGTTAGCGGGATGAGAAACAGGTAGGGACCCTGCTTAAAGCCTGAGAGATGCACTGTTAGCATGCTCTATGGATATGTTAGCGAAATCCTTCCCCAGTGCATGGCTGTTTGCAGGTAGCGCTTCCCACCACACAAGGGGTGTGCAGAAAAAAAACAAAAGTTTTCTTGTTTTAGTTTTATTCAGTTGGTTGCAGTTCTGGCTTTCTCATGTTTGCCACTTTGCAACTTTTAGTGAGTGACTCCGGTAGATTAGTGTTCCTCACCTGCCCACCCCTTCTCACACATCACACACACACACACACACACACACACACACAAAACCACCCCCAAACAACACCACACACCCACACAACACTCTGTCTCTCTCTCTCTCACACACGCACGCACACACACACACGCTGGGAGGACACGGACACGGTGCAAACCAGGGGCTGAGAGGGAGGACGGATGAATCGCGCCATTAAAAAAAAAAATTATTTAGATTAAACTTCCTTCCTCCTCACTCCCGATCAGGAGCGCGGCGGCCATTTTTTTTTTAAATTAGCGCGACCCCGTTTACTAACGGTGGACTCGGGGTGGACCCCGAGGACCGCGTTATAACGGGGTTTAGCTGTATATATATATATATATATATATATACACATGTAAGGTATCATACCGTGTTGCCGAGCTTCAATAATCAAAAAATAATAGATATACCGTTCTGTGGCATACGAAATGCTTTATTTGTGCGAGCTTTTTCGAGATACACTGATCTCTTCTTCCGGCGATGTACAATGAATGAAGCAAAAGGTATACTTAAAAACAGTGTCTCTTGGAATGGTTATCTGTGCTGTTCCTTCCCCGGGTGGATGTGTTTTATGGCTAGAGGTGTCAAAAAGGTTACTGTGAAGCAAGTGAAGAAGAGTGTGTAGTGTATCAGTGTGAATAAAATGAATGGAGAGCCCACAGTATTATACAGTGCTTTACACAAGGTGTGTGTGGAGTGGGAGTGAATAAATGGTGTGGGTGGGTGGAATGTGAGAGTTGTAGCACAACTAAAAGGTGTTGTGGGATACTAAGGGTCCCTATTGGTGTATAGGATGGAAAAACAAGTGAGTATAGTATGTGTGAGAGACAGCTGTGTGTGCATACATATAGCACAGTATGTACAGACATGGCCTTTAGCGCTCATGGGACGAGAGTTCACTAGTGTCAGTAATGACTCATAAAATTTCGATCTCTGTTAGGCCACTGCTAAGAGTCCGAACAGTTGCATAAAGTTGTTTCATGAACCGTCTCTTCTTTCGGGTTTTAAGATTACTTTGAGTATGGCAACCCTCAGATCGTTCATCTTATGGCCAGAGTCAGAGAAATGTTCGCCAACAAGATGTCGGCCTTGTACCGCGTGTGATGCTGTGGCGATGCAAGTATTATTCTTGTTTAGCCCCGCCCTGTCTCACCTATGTAGTAGCAGCCCCCTGGGCATTTCATGCACTGATGAGGTACACGACATTGCTGGAAGAACAGGTGAACTTCCTCTGATTTGTTATTCACCGATTGTGTGGATTTGTATTGTGTCCGCGTGTGTAGAGCGATGCGAGGTTTTGCATCTTGGGTCCTGGCATGGTTTTGTCCCGCATTCAGTTGTAACTGCTGAATACTTTACTCCTCACCATAATATTCTTGAGATTATGGGTTGTCTGTATGATAATAAGGGTGCTTCAGGAAGACCTGTTGCAGTCTTGTATCTTCGGGAGATGGGTTGAAGTTTCCTGGCGATCTTGCGTAGGGCTCCTAGGTGTGGGTTAATGTGACCACCAAAGGTACCCGTCGCTTGTCTCCTTCTGTTTGTATTCAAGAGATCACTTCTTGGTATTCTGGTGGCTGTGGAATGTGGTCTACAATTTGTGGTTATATCCACGGTTTAAAAGTCTGATCTCAAGGCTTTAATCCGCTGGCCTCGTCTGCTGTGTCGGGAGCATATCGGTGTTATCGTATGGCTTTGACTGTAGATGGTTGCATGTTGGTGTGTGTCGGGTGAAAGCTGTTGGTCCCTCAAAAAGCTGGCTCTGTCTGTAGGTTTGCGGTATACAGTACAGAGGTCTGTAGTTGGTTGTTCTTTATAGTAAAGGTGGTTGTCTAGGAAATGTACTTCATCCGGGGAATGGGTGAGTTTGAGGTTGATGGTCGGGTGGAAAGTATTGAAGTTGTCTAGAACTGTAGAAGGTCCTGTTCGCCAGAGGTCCAAATCAGGGAGGATGTCATCGATGGTAGCGAAGGTATGTAAGGGGTTTCAAGTGCCGGTGGACCAGCAAGTCACTTTCAAGTTTTGCACAGAACAGATGGCTACTGTGGCGCACATCCAGTACCCATGCATCCGCAGTCCGGTGTTCTGAAGGTATGTGTCTTCCAAATGTGAAGTAGTTATGGGTCAGAATAAATTCGATGCATTTAGTCACTGTCTCTGTGAGTGGCTCCTGCGGTCCAGAAAGAAAGATCTGCAGGCTGAAATCCATCCTCGTGGGGGATGTTGGTATAAAGTGACTCTACATCCATGGTTGCTAGTAGTGTTCCTGTTGGGAGGGGCCAATTGCATTCAGTTTGTTTAGCGGTCGGTTGTATCCTGGATAAGCTGGGTGTGGTCCTGACAGTGGTTGTCAGCTATATCCAGGAGAACCACCGACCTGCTAACAACTGATGCAATTGGCCCCCTCCCAACAGGAACCTACTAGTCTCCTTGGATACAAACAGAAGAGACAAGCGACAGGGTACCTTTGGTGGTCACATATAACCCACACCTAGGAGCCCTACGCAGATCGCAGGAAACTTCAACCCATCCTCCAGGAAGATACAAGACTGCAACAGGTCTTCCCTGATCACCCTTATTATCATACCGACAACCCCATAATCTCAAGATATTATGGTGAGAGAGATAAGTATTCAGCAGTACAACTGAAATGCGGGACAAAACCATGCCAGGACCCAAGATGCAAAACTGCGCAATGCTCTACACAGCGGAACAATACAAATACCACACAGGAATCGGGAATACAAAATCAGAGGAAGGTTCTTACCCTGTTCTTCAGCAATGTCGTTGTACCTCATCATGTGCAGAAATGCCCGCGGGGCTGCTACTACATAGGTGAGACCGGGCAGGGGCTAAACAAGAGATGAACCTGCATCGCCACAGCATCACACGCGGTACAAGAGACAGTCCTGTTGGCGAACATTTCTCTGACTCTGGCCATAAGATGAATATTCTGAGGGTTGACATACTCAAAGGTAATCTTAAAACCCACGAAAGAGAGACGGTTGCATGAATACAAATTTATGCAACTGTTCAGGACACTTAGCAGTGGCCTAAACAGAGATCGAAATTTTATGAGCCATTACTGACACTAGTGAACTCTCGTCCCATGAGCGCTAAGGCCATGTCTGTACATACTGTGCTATAGTATGCACACACAGCTGTCTCTCACACATACTAATACTCCTTGTTTTTCCATCCCTATACACCAAAGGGACCACTTAGTATCCACACACACTTTAGTTGTGCTACAAACTCTCACATTTCCACACCCACCCACACCATTTATATCCACTCACTCCACACACACCTTGTGTAAAGCACTGTATATACTGTGGGCTCTCCATTCATTTATTCACACTGATACACAACACACTCTTTCTTCACTTGCTTTCACAGTAACTTTTGACACCTCTAGCCATAAAACACATCCACACCGGGGGAAGGAACAGCACAGATAACATTCCAAGAGACACTGTTTTTAAGTATACCTTTTGCTTCATTCATGTAAATCGCCGGACAGAAGAGATCAGTGTATCTCGAAAGCTCGCACAAATAAAAGCTTTCGTTAGCCACAGAACGGTATCATCTATTATATTTTGATAGATATAATATATACAAATGTAAATACAACTGTATGCTCATCTGTATGCTTAGGCGGTCTGTGAACCTGGCCTTTCCCCATTATCACCCAGCACACAGCACTTCCACTGCAGCAAGGGATTCTGGGAAATGACATGCAAATGAGCACACAGTGCCACTTTTTGCTTCAAAAACAATTTTTAACATGGTTCCCTATAGGCTTAAGCTTGCTGCATGTTTAAAAAATGGTTTTTGAAGCAAAAAGTGGCACTGTGTGCTCTTTGCATGTCATTTTCCAGAATCCCTTGCTGCAGGGAAGTGTGTGTGCGGGTGATAAGGGGAAGGCGGGGTTGCAGACCTGCCTAAGACATGCAGATGAGAATACAGTTGTATTTACATTTGCATATTTGCTTTGCTGTGGAGGGTTTTTGTAATTTTTTACTCACCATAACTATAACTCAGCATCACAGTAATATTCCATTTGAGAGATATATATATATATATATATATATATATATATATATATATATATATATGTTTTTTTTATATTATTTGTTGCATGAGAGCATCCATTTAAATACCAGGTTTTAGGTCGCTGTGTTTAAATAGCCCAAAGCATAAAAGTGGGAACCTCAGCTTATCTCAAAGTAAGTGGTATTGCTACTACATACATCAGATCCTACGTAGTTACATTTCAATTGAAGCTACTGTGATCGGGGCATTTTTAAAAAGCCTGATAAATCAAAATATATTTATTTTTCTATATTTATCATCCTTAAATAAGCCCGGTGCAATTGAAAATGAGTCGGTCATTAAATTACATATACGGTGCCACTCACCAGAAATGCCAGTGCAGACAATTATTAGATTGTGGAATGAATCATAAATTATGCTCTATTAGGATAACATGAATTATGTTTGTGCTCTGATAAGTGAACTGTACCAAATACATTGTTGTGTCAGCAGAACAATGGTTGCTTGAGGAAAAAAAGGCAAAAAAAAAAAAAAATACCATTACATTTGAATTAATTAATGAATTAATGCTCTGGTTTCTTTATCTGCATGCGAGTCACGCCTCTAAAATTTGAAGTGGGTCTCAGTCACTATAAAGCAATGGTCTTCATTGCTGGTGTACCTGAGGAAGGGAGATTCCCGAACGTTGTGCGTTTGCAACCTGCATCTAGTTATTATGCTAAAATGTCCTGTGTAAGACTACTAGAATAGTGCGGCAATCCAAGATATCCAGCTCCAAGTTTTACTCCAGTAGGTGGCAGCAGTGGAATCCTCCCGGCCACTCTTCAACCGCCCGCACCTTACAAAGAGAAACTACACCCATTGCAATTATCTAAACGGAGTGCGGTAAGATCTAAAACCTTGATCCCAACAGTTATCACGGCGAAAACAGCTTGAATGGCCGTTTCAGACATTATAGATTTGACCCCTTAACCTATTAAACCAGGAAAATGTGTAGTTGGAGCTCACTCGCAAATTATAAAGGTATTCAAGACTCACTTATATGATGTGCCGCAGGCTGGAATTGGCCCATGTGCTGCCAGCAGAAAAGCTCTGTTCTACAGCATTTGATAGATCCCAAAGTTCTGCTATTGTTCTATCGTATTGCTTTAAGAAATAAATATAAACATTAAATTCCAAACTGAAGACCAATGAGAGCGTCTCCCTCAGTGGAGTAGCTAGACGTGTGGGCCCCTCGGCCACCAAAAAAATTCAGGGCTCCATTAATATTAATTCTGACTGCAATTTTTTTCTCCCTCCCCCATTCTCTCCCTGATCCTGTCTCATCCCTCATCATCATCATCATATTTCCCACTCCTCATCTGTCCGCCGCCTCCCCCACATCTTGTTTCTCTCCTCTACCTTCCTCCAGCATGTCTCGCTCTCCTCCCCACACAATTATTTCTCTCCCCCCCGAGCATCTCTCCACCCTCTCAAGCATTTCCTTTCTCTCCCCCCTACCATAGCTTTCTCTTCTTACACTGTTCATCTCATTCTCTGTGTTCTTCCCTCATGTATTCATCTTATTTCCCCCTCGTGTCTTTTTTCATCCCTCTTCTCTTTTCTCACACATGCCATTCTCTTTATTTATTCCTCCATCTATTTTCCCGTCACCCTCTCTCTCTAACAACCCGGGGATTCTTTTCCCAGCATCATTTACTCTTTTCCTTCCCCTTTTCCCCTCATATCTCTCTCTCTCTCTCTTCTCCCCCTCATATCTCTCTCTCTCTATTCTCCCCCTCGTGTCTCTCTTTTCTCCCACTCATGCCTGTATTTCTTTTCTCCCCATGATATCGGTCTTTGTTTTCTACCCCTCGTGTCTGTCTTCATGTCTGTTTTTATCCCTGTGATATAACCCTTTCCCTGCCTATCTCTCACGCTGCAGCCCCAGCCCCACGCTGCTCTACTTGAGGCCCCGCCTCCTGACAGAGGCCCCACCCACCTGTGGAGGCTCTGCCGAGAAAGGGATTCCACCTCTGTATTTCAGGGCCCTGCCCCCTGACCCCGCCCACCTGCAGGGATTTCCCTTTGTGCTTCCTTCCTACTGCATCTCAGGCCCCGCAATGTGCCGCCGACAGGGGTGGAGAGCAGCCCAACCCCCACCCCAACAGCGCAGGCCACAGGCTTTGCCCAGGATATAGCTACCCCCCTTGCCTCCCATCTTATTTAGGAGACATCACATACAGTAATGTAGCCACTTTCACTATACTGAAACCCATCTCCAAAGATTCCCATGACCCAGAATTCATGCTTTGTTTCCTTCAATGTTAAACTCCTTTAGTGCCAAAAGGCATATCCCACTAGCTACCATCGCACAACAATATACTGTACTTGATTATAGCTACTGCAGAAAAGTTTGAGTAAGTGCCATATCCTTTGATGCTTACTTAACTTTGGTTGTAGCAGGGGAATATCACGCCATACTGTATATAATTAGATTCTGCCCCTCTTGCACTCGCCATCACATTTGCGATCGTTCCGTCATTTATGATGGAACAGAAGGGGAGGAGTAATCCACCTTCCGTTCACCATCAGTGCAGAACACGTCCTGAGTTCCATAGGAGCGCAAGACGCAATCTCTGTTGAGAAAACAAGCATTTGGAGGGGGGTGGGGGGCTCTAGCTACCACATCATGGAACCCATTAGCTACGTCCTACGGCACTAAAGTGGTTAACGGTGCAATCTCATGTAACGGGTATTCCACCCCACCCAATCGCAGATATAGTGTGAGTGCGGAGAGACCTACAGTTACCAGGTGTGGTGCTTTACCTTTTTAGGCTCACAGGAGGGCTGAGCTTCCGCCACGGGGAACCTGGGGCAATTATATTAGGAGTAACCCTGTACTCGGTGCAGCGCCTCCACCTGCGATGGCTCCCACCCGAGGGAGAGTGGTTCCTCGCAGGAAATATATATATCACTCCACACAACGTATGTAAACAATCAATGACTTTACTTGCATATAATAACCATAAGCAGATGCACGTATATCAACAGATGTCCCTCCCTAGAGGAGACACTAACAACCGCGTCGCACAGGACGCTATCCCCCTTACAATCCCACCGGATGATCCCACCCAGTGTCCAGTAACCCCACACAGTATTACCCCACCCTTCAAGTGAGATGTGTATTTGTGACTGCGCAGCCACTATGTCCCGTGTGAATATGAGAGGACTCGTTGGTGCACTTGTGGATTACCTGCCGGACACTCCGGTGCCCGGGGCTGCCAAGGAACTTCACAAAGGATCCGAAGGCTGATGTCGGCTGAATGCAGGAGCTACCGTCCGGGGCGATCCCACCCGGATAGCTACTGCAACGACAGCGACGGTCTGAGCCCAAACCTCTGGACGGACGCGCAGCTTCTGCTGTGTCCCTAACTGGCTCTAGAAAGTAAGTGACAGGGTCCCTAACCTGAGGGCTGTCCCTGACACAACTCACTCTACTGGGTGACTCAGGGCTAGCTGGGGCCTTAGGGGCTGCTGGCCTAGTGCAGGGAGTCACTGACTCCTGCACCCTACCTCCTTCCCCTAGCTGCTCCTGGCGTTGACTGACTAGCGTGCTCCAAGCCCACGAAATGTATCTCTTTGCTCCTGCAGAGCCATCCTCCAGCATTATTGGCTCCCTGGCGTCTCTGAGGCTCATGGGAAATGTAGTCCCTTCTGTGAGCCCTCTACCGTTTGGCTGCCTCTCGCGCGCGTCTCCTGCACATGCGCGAACTTCCCTGCGCATGCGGGGACTCACTGCGCATGCGCGAAGTGCAAGAAGATGGCGGCGCCCTCGCCGCCCTGCTTCGGGAGTGCTGGGAGCCCTGCAACGCGATCCCGGCCTTGGCAACCGGCCGCACGCGTCCCCGGCAACCCCCGAGCAGGATCCTGACCGCCCTCACCCTTGCGATCGGCTGATGGGGCCGCCATGGGACTTGGCGGCACCCGCGATCGCTAGCAAGTGAGGGGGGTGCTGACAGGCAGGGGGGACCTGGCTACACTCACAAAGTTGGCCGGTTGAATTTCTTATGGGCCTCAGAATAGGTTTGTTTGTCAAGTAAGTATTTTCTTTGCCCTTACCCCACCCACCCTGTGCATATCAGAGAACCACTAAAGTTAATGGGAGGAGGGAAGGGAGACTGGCTGTACAAGCACTTGCTGAACACAGTGACATCACACAAAATGGAGTAGACGGAGGCAACAAAACTTCTCGCAAGTCTCCTCTTAAAAAGGAAATGTAAATTACTTTGGTGTCAGATTTGGGTTAAAAAAAAAAAAAAAAGTTTCAATTACCCAGACGAGAACCATTAAACATGTCACTGGAATAAATTGATTTTGGTCCTAGGAGGGATTGCCTGATCCACTTTTGTATTTGATGTCTTTATTTTTTGTTTTGTTTTGCTTTTCTGACACCCTGTGCAGTGCAGGGTTATTTTGCTTGTTATTTCCTTATTCGGCATTTGGTTGAGATTTAAAGAACTTTGTTAGATAAGGACACACCGAAAGTGTATTTCTTTTGGGGACCCACAGATCCCACCGTGGAAATAAAGGAGGAACTGCACATATACATCACTCAAATTTAAGGCAGCTGCGTTAAACAGCTTGGTAAATAAAATACAAAATCTAATGTATGCCGTTCCTGGGAAACCATGCAACTGTGCAGTGCTAGTAATGCATTGCAGTCCCCTCTAGTATTCAAGAGTTAAAAAAAATAAAAAAAACACAAGTTTACAAAAATAAACTCACGTGCTCTCCTCTCCTTTGCTTCATTTACATCTCTTTGCAGGCCTCTTCTTTTTTTTTTTTTTTTTTTTATCTTAAACCTCTTTGCCCTTTCAATCATGAAGCGTATTACTCCACTGTCAGGGAAAAGCAGCGCCTAACAACAGGGACCCCAGCTGGGATAGGAAGAGGGCAGGCGGCTCGCGCATTAACATAATAATCCAACTGCGCTCCCATAGGCCCTTAGGGCAGACAGCATATTAGGTAGGCCTCCTGTGCAGACCCAAGCGGAAGCTGCCTGATCACCTGCCTGTCAACCGGTGGCAGTTATAGACTACCCGATAGCACCGTGCTGCATCCCGGACCGGGAGAACAATTACCTTTCTGCAGGAATTCATCTCTCTGTGTCTGATTAGTGTACCTCTTACATTTGACTTCTTTATTCCCTGCACGTGGATTTCTGCCTAATAAGACAGGGCAGCCAGTCTCTTTAATGCTGCGTGTGTGTGTGTGTGTGTGTGTGTGTGTGTGTGTGTGTGTTGTGTGTGGTGTGTGTGTGTGTTGACCTGCCATTATAGTAATATAGTGAGGTAGAACAGGTCCATCATCATATTATTACCTTGTAATGTCACACCTTTGTATGATTATACTGTATGTTACAGCAGCAAGATCGTTGTAATCCCCAATTGAAGTGGTTTAGAAAAACAATGAATTGGTAGCAGTGTGCCGGACATTCAAATAAATAATAAAGCGAGAGACAAATGATTAAACAATGGAAGAAAAAAAAGGTATTAGGACCATCATTAGATGTCTACCGTATTCATGTTTATAAAGGCAGAAAGTGAAGCTTTCTATAATAAAACCATTTTTCTTTCATTAAAAAAGTGAAATATGAAAAGTAGTGGTCCTGTAAAAAAAAAAAAAAAAAAAAAAAAGGAGTGGTACTGTGAACCAGTAAATAAAATAGCATCCCATACCATCTCACTTTGACTACCGATTGTAAATCTTCAACAGGTGTATGACAAGAGATTTCTTTTTCTATAAAACTGGTTGTCGGTAACACAACATGCTTGTAAGGAAATGAAAATTCAAGCACATTGCTAAATGGAGGGGGCGGGGGGTGGGGGGGGGCTAGGGAGATGGGGAGAAGGTATCAAAGTCCAAAGCATCACTATAGAGAGAGTGGACGATGAAAAATGCACAAACAGAAAGCCGCAATGTCAACGCTCCGTGATGTAGCGGCTTTCTATTGGCTGCCAGAGCGAGACTGACCCCCTGCAGCCATAACAGATCTATTGGGAAAATAGTGCAGATATCTTGGAAACCAGGTGGTCAAGGAGGGTGGGGGACCATGGTTTGACTTTAGGGGACCCCCAAGTTCAGGTAATGTGGAAACAAAAAAACTCAAGTTAACAGTCTATTGCTGTTAGTCATTCCTGCTTATCCTATCCAGCATTGAGGAGGTTAAAAACGAAAAAAAACTACTCTTCAGCAAAGTCTCATACAGGTGCTGATCGCTAAAAATGACCCGTCTGGAGTAGGCGTTTAATAACGGAGCATGTGGGCAGTACATGGATTTGTTCCACTACAGTGTCCCTTGTGAAATCATATGAATGTCACATCAGGCAGAAAATACCTTCTGATGTTTGATCTCATTACCGAGGCAAATTATCACGGAATCCAAAACAGTTCTTAGGGGTTATATGCACTGTATAAAAACCTCCTTCCCGTTATACAAAAATCTATGCAACCACAACATATCCCTCCTAATTAGCAAAGTGTTTTAAGTACAAAATAAATATTGTGCTTTTCTCCATCCCTCGACTTGACATCAGGAACCTGCTTCAAATGAAATGTAATCTCATTGAACAGTCCTGGTATGATATGTACTGTAGATTAAAAAAATAATAATAATTTTGGTTGCCCATTGAGACAGTATTCAGAAATGTAATTATCACCCGCATATTATTTTTCTATATTACAGGCTCAACATTACATTACATTACAAATACTGTGCACGCAATGTCTTGTATATAATGTATACCTTGGTCATTTATGTAACTGTACTTGTAACCATGTATTATTTGTTTTACTCTGTGCCCAGGACATACTTGAAAACGAGAGGTAACTCTCAATGTATTACTTCCTGGTAAAATATTTTATAAATAAATAACATTAGGACTGATATGCCAAGTGTGACCGATATATGCCGCCACTGTCCAAATTCATTGCATCCATTCTCTCCATTTTAAAAACTGGCTAAAGGATCAAATTTAACGAAGGAAACAAGTCCGTTCCATATTGCAATGTCAGGGTTGAGTAATAGTGCACTTTTATTTTTAAACCATAATGGTGACCATTTTTGAGATCCCCTACATAAATATGCACAGCCCGTGGGGCATAATTCACAATTACAGAAAACTACTGCATCATTTCATAATTAATCGTGTCATCAGCATACAAGGGCTAAAGAAAAACCTTCATTATTATTTGTATTATTTTTTAAAAGATAAACAATTACACATCTAAACATTGTATGTTAATACAATTAGAAATTACATACAATTGCACATCTTCGTATTGTGTTTTAATATTTCTGGTTAGGCTGTTCATACAGAATTTTATTAGCCCTTCACATTTTGGGTAAACCGTGTGTGATTATATAGGCAACAGAACCATTATACACATTATGGATGAGCTATAAGAACATGGGTGAACCTTTAAGATCCCTTCTAAAACTAGAAAATCACCCCTGTTTGATTTCCATATTGGCCTAATAAGAGGTAGCACAAAGATTCACCGAGTGTAATAATAGCTGTGACACAAATTACGTGCCCATAAGTAATTCTCAGGTATCTTTGATCTTCAGCCCTGAACGAATGCAGTTGCCTTCCGTAGCCTGGCCTCTGGGACTCTCCCAGAATCAGACATCTGGCTACTTTGTTGTTTTAGACTAATCTAACCCCACAGGAGCATGAGGAAAAAAATGACACCAGGCAAGAGGGGCCTGACAAAGAAGTATATATGAGCAGCGCATCCTAATGTGAATTGTTAACCCCCTCTGCGTCTGGGACCTGCAGAACATCACAGTGCAATGTGCTGCAGGCCCAAACTGTGCTTATACCAGTGTTTAAACATTTACAGGACTTGTTATCCATGCCTTCTGGGTTGATTGCACCAGTTATAATGAGTAGTTAATTATTCCTTTTTTTTTTTTTTTTAAGCATATTCGAGAACAACATAACCAAACCCCATCAAATAGAAACCCCAATAAGTCAGTGTACGTTAGTGGGTACAGCTAGCTAGTCTGTCTGGCGTTATCATTATTAGTAATCCGAATGTCAGGCTCATATCATGGGAAAAGCGCCATTAGTCACTGTGTGTTAGGCTGCGTCCATAGAAGGACAAGCAGCGCTGAGCCGTGCGGACGCTCTGCGCTGAGCCCCTGCATCCTCAATAAGAATGCCTTGAGAGGGGGCTCACGCGAGCGTCCGCAGGCGTGCTGAGGCTTTGGAATTTTCAGCCGACAGCCAAGCTGTTTTTCAGCGCGCTGCTGGCTGAAAACATCCAATCAGCCTGAAGCAGCGTTAACGTCACGGCGCCGTGACGTTGACGTCAGTGCGTCGCGGGCGATTGGCCCAGCGACGTCACTGCCCCGCCTCCAACCACCTGCCCCCGGCTCCCTTCGAGCACGCTGGCTCGCCTGCAAGTCCATGGAATCGCGCTGACTTCAGCAGGCGTCAGCGCGCCTCCGCTCTGCTGAACCCTCTATGGCCCCGGCCTTAGAAAGTTAGAACACTCAGCAATCGGGTTGCATGCACTGAGTTTATGGCATTGTGTGTCCTAACACTCAAAATGTTTCTCGGGAACGTCGATAATACAGCCCATCATATCTTTATCCTTGAAGAAAAATGAATAGTTTACAGAGATAGAAAATCAATGTTTTGCTCTGTTTCGATTTCTCATGGCACGAGGAAATGCAGGCACATTGTAAACAACTCTATATGTTAAAACCGCTGTTGTTTTTCAAAGCTGAAAGGTATTTATTACAAAGTCTGCAAGCAGATTAGTTTAAATTAATGTTTATAGTCCTGTAAAATAATTACCAGCAAACAGCGAGCATCCACCAGGTAAATAGCACCCGCCTCATATTCAGCTATACCCCTAGGTATATTTAGTCAGTAAAAAATAAAATAAATAAATTTTTCCAAGAATTATCTCTATCAATTATCAGTTTATTAGTTAGTCCGTTGGGAATTGGATTAGTTTTATTTAAGGCCAAACAATCATGAAAGTATTTATACATTATTATATTTTCTTAATATTTGTATTTATTCAAATTTGGCCATTTAAAATGATATAGAAAGTGTCACCCATTGTGATGACGGCAAGTTGCCATGGTTACCGCCACATAGGATATAGAAGGAGCACCCATGTATTGCACATTTAATTCTTGAAACACATTGGGACAAGCGACATACAACCTAATGCACTAGTTACCGAGCCAGTGATATCAGATGCTGCATTCTCTCCCTCCATCCTCCCTATCATCTCTCTCTCCCCCTCCCCCATCACTTTCCTTTAATACCTTATGATGTCCCCAATTCTGTCCTCCTTTCTCTCCTTCTCCAGCATTCCTGCTCTCTCCTCATGTGTCAACGGACTTCCTCACTTACTTTCTTCATCTCATTTCTGTATACGCTTCAGAGCTATCTGGCTATGTGCATTATGATGTCATGAGCCCGATACATAGCCCACCATGTACAACATGCACTGGCTGACTTGCTTATCAGAGAACTGTTAATAACTCCATAGAATTCAGACGTTTCAATAAAGCGAAAAAAGAACCCAGGAGACGCACACTCCTAGGGTCCCCTTAGTATGCCTGCAAAGTTTCAGGTCTCTAGGTTTCACAATCTTCAAACTAAGGCCCCTACAGACTGACAGACAGGCTCGCTTATTATTATAGATTCAACATGTGTTGCCAAGTGGGACTTTACCTTCAAAACATGAATCAATAAGTAATCAGGTCAGCCAAAAGGCTGTGGGATATTTTTTTACACAATGTAGCGATGATAGATTACACTGTACATGACCCAGGCCATGAATTTGTGGTTAGGCAGATGAAAACTAAACACAGTTTAACTATGTGGATTGAGTTTTGGCAAACCACCCACCATGTGAGAAACTGTGGGGATTGGATGGGGGGAAACCCCATTATGAAAAAAAGGGTAAAGTGAGAAAGTTAAAGGATAACCAAGGATGATCCCTTCAGTGTACATCTGTGTCGCCCCAAAGGCGGATGCCTGATGGGGCTCCCCAGGAGCTGCTCCCCTCTGCACAGGACCAGCGAGCAGGGTTAACATTTGCTTGTACTTTGTGGAACGTCAACCCCACCCACTGGAATGTTAATGAGCCAAGAGGACAAGGAACTTTGTCTTCGCAGCTGCATTAATTCTGAACCCATTTAGTGTACATCTGCGTTGCCTCAAAGGCGGACAGTCTCTAGCGCAGCCAAAGAGTGTGAGCTGTTTGCTGCCATTCAAGCTTCTCTAATTAAATCTGAAACTCACCAGGCCTTTATCCTACTGAACTTGAAAACGAGAGGTAACTTTCTATGTATTACTTCCTGGTAAAACAATTTTTATAAATGTAGCCTCGGTCCCCTTTGGGCCTAGAGTGTGTCCTTACCATGGCAGGGTCCCCCGGTTCTTGGATTTTCCGCTTGCCTCCACTGCACAGGGGGGAGGACTCTCGGCGGCTCCCGCTGCAGGGCGCCACCATCTTCTTTTGGCTCGCGCATCTGCAGTGAGGGCAGTAGTTGCAGCGGACCTCAGCTAGCATCGTGGGAGGACTCGCGGCGGCCATTACATCATGCAGGCAACAAGTGCGCGAAGCCATGACCAATGAGGAGAGGCTATTAGCAGGGACTACAAGTCCCATGAGCCTCAGGAGCGCACCACATGGCGTCAGTGAGCCAATTGGAAGGCCGGATTCCCCTGCTCACCAGATAGATACATTTCGCGCACTGCAGACCACGCCTGTCAGTGCCAAGAGAAGAGCATGGGGTAGGTGGTGAGTGTGCAGGAGTCAGTGACCCACTGCACTAGGCCAGCAATTCCCCCTAGGCTCCAGATAGGCCCTGAGACACTGTAGTTTGTGGTTGCTTCAGGGACAAACCCTAGGATAGGGAACCCACCCCACTACAACTGCTTAGATAGTCTAGGGATACAGGGGTGAGGAGGTGTCTGGGACCAGGCCTCACCAGAGGAGAAACAAAAAAAACACAGCGCAAAACCGCATAGTGAAGTATATCTAAATATAATTATATAAAAAATGGTGAGTATTCAGCGTACATTAGGTAGAAGAAACAAGCGCATTGAGTGCATATCGCACAACAGGTTACCGCACTGCAGCAGATGCCGTGATTCACTGGTAATCCTCGTTGGAAAGATTCTTGATGTCAGTCCCACACTCTTGGTAGATGGTATTGTAGGAACTCCGTCTATCCAATGTTGTCGACCCCATCAGTGGAGCATTCCTCTCGGGGATAGCAACGTGTAGGAGTTGGAACTGCAGGATCACGTCGCCACTGAGTGACGTAGCAATCACATGGATGATAGTCTCTTCAGCATAAGTAGTGCGGGAATCAGACCAAGGCGGAACAGAGTATTGGTCTCACCATAGCAATGGTAGTAAAAAGCTACTTAGAGTCACACGACTGCAAACAAATAGCAGCAATAGGAGATGGGCTATAATTCGTAACAAGAAGAGGACTTATCCTACGCGTTTTGCAGCAATTAGCGCCACTTCATCAGGCTGTGTTTTTTTTGTTTGTCTATTTAGTGCTATCGGAGTGTTGAGCCACCCTGAATTACTACAGCTGCAGCCGCCAATTGATATTACAGATACTGTATGTTTTATATGCACTCTAAGGTTAAGGGTTTCCACTAAGGTCTGTTTCGTTATATCTTCATAGTTCACCTATAGTAGGATTATAGTTATATAGGTTTTATTAGCTACGCACTGTATTTCTTTCTTTTTGCTCACCAGAGAAAGAGACTTTATCCGGGTGGGAACGCCCCAGAGGGCCATCGCAGAAGGGACCGCTGAGCGGCTTTTTGAAGCGGTCTGCGGGCCCGGGTGCAAGAGCGCCCGGCAGGTACCTTTATAAGTGCACAAACTATAATACTATAACACTAGTGGGCCGCGCGGTCACCACAAACTTGGGGTTGGTTGTGGGACATTGGACACGTTGTGGGGAACACGGTGGATGGTTGCGTGTTGCCTGACGCGTTGGCTAGTTGTACTCTTAATGAGAAAGGGTATATACTGCGTTATACATGTACAGCGAGAAGTGCATGACATTAAGTCAAGAGTTATTATTGTTTTATCCTGCCAAGTGTATTATTGGGTTGTGTCCTGTGAGGGGCTCCTCCCGCTCTGTCAGGATCCCTCCCAGGTGGAGGCGCTGCACCAAGTGGTAGAATCATATCGTCCCAGGTTCTCCGTGGCTCAGGCCCTGCGAGCCAACAGGTTTATACAGCATTAGTAGTTTCTGTGTTCAGGGGGAAACAGTGCTACATTAATAAAGTTACAAAATTAGCTTCTTCACCTAAAATATATTCTAATTAAAAATGAAAAAAAAAATGAATCTGCTACATAAATATTACATTTGTGCAAATTTTTTAGTCAATTTAAAAGCTGTACTGTATCTCCTTTTCAAGATGACCCTTTCCACGGATTCCCTTAGTATAATATAAGAAGGCCGCTAGGGGGAGCAGGCAGCCTCCAAGAGAACAGCTACGCAACTGAAAGCACCGACATCGCCATGCTGCAGAAACTTGCGCTCCCGTGATCGGGAGCACTCGCTCTCCTGTTGCCGGTTAGATTTTAAATAGGTGGTTGGACATGGAGGACGCAGTTTCAATCAAATTCTCTGGGCTTTTTCACCAGGGGAATCCCTCAATGTCAACTGCCTTTACTCAGAAAAATAAGTTGAAAGCAAAAGCTTACAAGAGAAGATTTGCGCTGCAGGACTCCTCCTCAGATGAAGAGTATTCTATTCCTCCCTCAGGAAAGAGACTGTGATAACGATTCCTCCCCCCAGGCTCCAGCTCTGGAGATTTCTCCTTTGAAAAGCATTGTGGTTAAAGACTTTTTATTTTTTTTAAAAACTTGTTTAAGGGACCCTGATAAAAAGGTTTTACAAGTTATTTTGTTTGGGGAACAGAAAAAGCCTTGTTTAAGGGTATCATCCACGTCACCAAAAGCTACCACATTCCCAAATATGAAAACAATGTGCACTTCTTTAATGAGGTAAAATCCAGTTGCAAAGTCCAGCAAACATTTTCTAAAATTAGGGGCAATCTTAGAGGTCAGTACAAAGTGAGCTTTCATAAAGAGGGAAGCTCTTTCAGGCCGTCTCATGAATCTACAGTATAGCAGACAGGGTTCATTCAAAGTTGCTCTGTTGTGAAGCCAGACAGCCAATGGTGGAGGCTCACTATGTAGAAAGCCATTCATAGGGTTTTGAGAAACAGGCGATTAATTTCACGTTTAACATTTCTCAGTCTTTCTGGAACCGCAGTTTACTTGTACACTCTATTCCAGAGGTCCCAATGCTGTGCCTGGGCACCATGGCGCCCACCAAGCCTTTTGTTGATAATACAGCGTAGATCAAAGGTTTCCAACACGTTGATTGTGGGCTAGCGATAGCTTGCCGGCTGCCAGTAAGTAGCTTGTAGCAGTGCTGCCGACAGAGCGTGCGGGACCAGTGCGGAACTGGAGGTGTGTGGGCGTGCATTGGTTGGTGCCCACCACTCTCCTGAACTCTCAAGTGTGCCCTTGGGCACAAAAAGTTTGGGGACCCGTGCTCTATTGTATTAAGCGCTTTAGAACAAAACAAATAAAAATTAGTCGATATTGCCAAAAATAAAAGATAGGTTGCGTCCGTCATCTAAAAGTTAGATGGCTCTTACCCTCCGGAACTCATTGTGAAACCTTTCACACAATTGATCAAAACTAAAAAAAAGTTTAGTATTGAGGGCTTACAAGATTCTTCCCACTCTGCTGAGTGATGGATATTTTTCCATAAAAATTGACAAAATAGGCTTTCCATCCCATCCCAATCCAAGACAATTCAGATTCCATAGGAAAAGCCAGATATATTAATGGATGGTGATGCTGTTTGGCCTTTTCAATGCTCCATACACTTTTACAATAATAATGAAAGCAGTGGTGGGTCATCAGAGACTCAGAGGCACCATTTGTCTCATGTATTTAGATGACCCATTGCAATTAAGTAAAGATGAAGTAGCTCTGTTACAAGAGAGATTGTACCATGTCTCTGCTGGACAATCTGAGTTTCAAAATAATATTTAAAGAATACTTTCTGATTCCCACTCAGTCCATAATATACTTGGGATTCATTCTGGATACTTAATAGATACCTCAATAGCGAAAATGCTCCTTGCTCAGCTGGTATATGGAAGTGAAATATATAAAAGGTGCATAAAAAGGATTGAAATGAGAGAATCACAAGGGAAGGTGTCTGTATGTTGAACTCGATTATAATGTAGAATTAGTGGTAAAAATATAAAAATTTACTTTTAAATACTCAAGTATATAATAAAGTCAAATAGTCAAACGTAAACTGGGCGGTGAATGATTATATACAGTGATGCAAACTAATTAAAAACTGTGTGCATAAACCAAAGGCTATGGTGAAGAAAGTGTCTTAGATGTTCAATTTGGTATAGACACCAAAACTGTATGGACAATATTGATATAGGATGATGGCCACTATAATTGTGGATGTGGCCCACTTAAGGTTTAGTGGGTCTAAACCTATGCTTTATCCGGAACAGTGCGAAATGAATCTGATCACCACCCTCCGGGAGATTTCACCGCTACCTAGTGTTCTTGTGCTGCTCACCTGCTAGGCTTACAGGATACTGAGGGTTCGCCAGTGGTAGTGGGGACGAACAGGACAGGCTTTAGGGCTCTTCTCCGTTCTTTACTTGGTGCAACGCCTCCATTCCCCGCAGGCCCCAGCAAAACTGGGTGCAGTCCCTGCAGGAAAGCTCTCTGGTACTCCCCCTGATTAACTGCAGTCTCAGGCAGGAGTATAAAACAGGAACATCAGCATACAACAACAGGTACACTTCTTCCATGGGTCCCTGGAATCAACCAAGGGAGCTAGAGGCCCCAAGGGTCTATCCTTAGCTCCCTTATTCTCTGGTGGAATAAGGGGTAGTACCCCACACCCCTGAGGGAGAGGGTCTCTCCAGCACTCTGAACTCTCCAGGACTACTAAATTTAGGCTCTGCTGCTCCTTTTGTACCCAGGGGGAAGGTCTTAGGTCTGAGCCCTGATAGGGCAGTACACAGGCCCTAGTCCCACCCCCCTGTCACTCAAGGGAGTTCCTTACTGGAGGGGAAAACCCAGATGAACCCTAACACTGCCTGCACTGGTACCAGGTCTTATGTGTTAGGCAGGCAGATTAGAAGCACAACCAACAACAGGGGTGGGGGGAGAAATAAATATTATTTTAGAAGGTGCACTCCTAAATATACCCAAATAAAAACCGGTAGAGAGATAGATACTATACAAATTATCGTACCGGTAGAGGTGTTTCTTGGCACAAAATAAACCCTAGTCCTGCCGTTAAGCGATGGCCGAACAGATGTGTAATGGTTAAATATGTTTAGAACAAATACCTTGATGTATAGGGTATTTGTAGGATCACAAAATATTAAATAAATTTTAATACATCTTGTGAAATTCAATTAAATACACTCAAACTTTTAAAATCAGTTAAAAAGACAGGGTGACTAATTAATATATGCGGTTAATTCAAACACTATGAATAGTGGATGTAAATGCTCCTGTGATCCAGGCTGCAATGGCTGGATAACAATAGGACTATTCAAGGCAGGTTCTATATGATTGAGAACCTATCTGCAGCTTCGTAAAATGGAAAAATCTTCAAGGGAGAAATACTTGATAGCATTCCACTGTATATCCTGTAAACCGACAATGAGATCCGACGTATCTTTGATATACGAGGGCAAATGGAATACCAAGGATTGTCGGATCTCATTGTCTGTTTACAGGATGTACAGTGGAAAAGGGAATATAGGTGGGTCACACTAGATGTGACCTCACTTTATTCTCTCATTGAACACAGACACAGTCTTTCAGCGGTATGTCACTTTTTGGATTTGTCTGATCTCCCTGTCTCACAATGCACTTTCTTTTAGAATCCATCAAATTTTTACTCACTCAATTTTTTATTCGATGCACAATTTTAGTTACAAAAATTAGGCACGGTTATGGGCACATGTTTTGCACCCTCATATGCAAATATATTTATGGGTTTATGGGAAGCACAACATTTATCACGACACTAATTTATTTCGAAAGACTATCATTTTTTATAAGTGGTACACTGATGACCTGATAATGGTGTGGGATGAGGATGGAAATTCACTTTTTTCTTTTATTCACGAATTTAACACCAACGATTTAAATATAAGATTTACTTATGATGACAAAATAACATCACGTGAATTACTTAGATGTGGTCCTGTACATTGACAATGATATGACCATTCAGACTGATATTTTCAGGAAAAATCATTCTAGAAACGCTCTCCTTTGCGCCCAGAGTTGTCATTCTGGTTCTCTCATCAAGAGCATCCCTAAGGCTCAATCTGTTAGATTGAAGAGACTGTGTTCCGATAATGATATGTTTCTTTCACAATCACAAGAAATGTTGGACAGGTTCTTAGCTAGAGGTTATACAAATATAGATATTCAGGAAGCCTTTAGTCAAGCGGGCTCCCTTGATAGGAAATAACTTGCTAAGAAGAAACATCCATATCATAAAACTAGATCTCGTTCATATTCTGATAATGATATCAGTTGTGCTTTATTTATAACCACTTACAATAGACAATCAAAATCCATTTGTGACATTGTTCTAAAACATTAGACAATACCTTGTCACTCGATAAAGATATTTTCAGGTTAATTCAAGAGGATCAACAATTTGTCTATAGAAAGGCAAAGACACTTGCCTCACACCTCTCGCCAAGTCTGTTTGACTCCCGCTTAAGGAATCCCCTTACTGGCTTCTTTGCTTGTGGCAATTGCTCAATGTGCACATATGCCCATCCCATTATATCTTTATCCAAAAACAAGTATCGCATCAAAAGTTTCTTAAATTGTCATACGAGCTTTGTTATATATATTTTGCAATGCGGATGCAAGAAACAATATATAGGTCACACTATTAGGCCTTTAAGGTCTAGAACATCAGAACACGTGCGACTTTTAAAAAGGAAAGATCTAGTACATCCAGTTGCTCGACATTTCTCATCCTGTCCCAAGTGTGGAATAGCGAATTTCACTTATTCTGGAATTGAACATATTCCTTTCCATCCCTGGGATGCTGATAGAGTGAATAAATTAAATAAACAAGAAATGTACTGCATATATACTATGGGCACCTTGCATCCTTTTGGTATCAATATCGAATGGAACTCAACCATTTCCTGACGGACTGAGAATCCCATTGGGGATGCCCATAGTATATTGCCTGCGGTCGGTGTTTTGTTGATTCCATTCTTTAGCATGTTCCTTACTTCATTTATATTATTTATATTTTTTAGATATGTTTATGTTAATTGATATTATATTTAAGATATTTTTTTTTATAATAGATTTATTTTTGTGGTAAGGATATTCTACTTTACATTTCTTCATTTACACTATTGCATACTTATTTTATTATTACTCAATTTATTATATATAATCTATTTTCCTCTTTTCGTTTTCATACTTTTTTTTATATATTTTTCTTATAGTTTATCCTTTACAGTATATGATTACGTTTGCTAGTTATTGTTCTTTTTCTAGGCATTACACATTGTTTTATTTTTTATTTTTGGGTCTTGTTTATATTATTTAATTCTATGTGATAATAATTAAATATTTGTTTAATGTTTGTTCACCAAACAGGTGATTACCTTTCATGGGTCTACCAGAGATTCAAAGCTTTAGTGGTACGTCTCTATACTTGGTTGGATGAGATTAATTATTCATCAGGTTCGTTCTCCTCCTGTGTTCTAACCAATTGGATTCCGGTTACACCTATTTAAGGATCACCTGTTGGTCAGACTTCTTACTCTTTGACAAAGTCCTATACCAAGGACGAAACGCATCAGAGTATTATGAATTTTTGATTCATAAATATTTTTTACTTTGAATAATTGTGCTTGGTTTGGTCTAATTATCGGAGGGCAGTGACCGCCTTTGCAGCAGCATTTTTTTTCTACCTATTGTACTGGCTGGAGCACGCCATCTCAGCGTTTGTATCTGGCTACCTGGCTCATCTACTTCAGCGTCACTCGGCAGACACCAGGACTGGATTGTGAGTACTTGTCAGCTGATTTCCGTGGTGTGGGACACATGGTGTTAATGAGGGAAGCACATGGTGCGATTTTCCGTGGGACACACTTAACGGCGTGGTCACCGGCACCTCGGTCTCGGGTACCGCTTGCTAGCCCCCCACCCTGAGTGAGTCCGTTTACACACCTGGGGTTTAAGAAGCCTATTCTCGTTTATATAGCCTATATACACGCTATTCAAGTTGAACTAAGAAGATAAGAATTATCTATTTTTGTACTGCTTTTTCGAGCATCAGTGGTTGAGGTTTGTTCCTCGTTCTTGCTACATGTTACTGCCAGCACCTTATGCTTATCAGAGTACACCCTCGGCACGATCGTGGTGCCACTGTAAAAACAGGTCAGTCGGGGCCTTATTCACCGGAGAGAGTATAGCAATGTCATCCTCCACCCCGGCAGTCACTACCACTATGACTATATCCGGTTGCACTGGGTGTTGATACCTGCAACATGGAAAGAAGTACCGGCCGGTACCTCTCCGATGGATCCTTCCGGTGAAACCTGGAAAGGAAATACATCCTCACCGCTCCGTTGGTCCTTGACATCTGCGTGGTTCTCCCGGCCAGGAGCAGGCACGTCTGACGCCGCATCAAGGAACCGGCAAGGCCTTGGCGCTCCTCCGTTCCGGATGCACCGTCGCCTTCGATGACGTCATCATTACAGGACTCTGTTCCCGTTCACTCTTGGAGATGGGCGTCTCCACAGCAGCAGGACTTGGGTGACTGACATGGCCTCAGCGGGGGGGCGTCATAACTTCATCCGGCAGCTTCGCCCTCATTGGCTAAATGCGAGGGGCGTGGCCAGCGCGCCATCGCATGTCCTGAACACAGTTAACCTGTCTCCAGAAAAATCTGGCCGCGCAAATGTAGGTAGCGGGCCTGGCCCCATTGAGGGGCGGTTCTTGTCCCTGCAGCACATGCCTAGCCTTAGGCTAAGGCCCCGCTCCCAGAGTCAGCGCACCTGCGCTGCTGACAGGCGGTGCGCTGAGATACACAGACCGCGATCTGCGGTCTGTAGGGAGCGGGAGCCGGAGCGGGAGGTGGGCGGGAGGTGGGAGGTTTGATCGGGCACACACACACACACACACAGTTGATTGAAAAACAAAATCAAACATTCACAGAATTTACTAAAACAAAAAAGATTTAATGAAAAAAAAAAAGACAGACGTCCGAAACATTAAACATTTCATAAAAAAAAAAAAAAAGTAAAATTTTTTTTCTTTGTATACAGGATCATAAAAAAAAAAAAAAAGTAAAATTTTTTTTCTTTGTATACAGGAAGGCCCCGCTTCTCGGCGCCCCGTTTCTCGGCGCCCTGCTTCTCGGCGATCCGCCGATACGGCGGTACCGAGAAGGGGGCTGCCATTGTTGCGCATGCGCAGAACGGGACGGTCCTATGTCACGCATGCGCAGAACGGGCCAGTCCGGGGTCGCGCATGCGCAGAATGAGGGGCTTTGCAGAAGTTGCACATGCGCAGAATGGCCCATTGCCGGTCTGCGCATGTGCACATAACGAAAATCGCCGCATCCGCTTTCCGATGACTTTTTGCTTTGCGGCATGTCCTTGGAACGGAACCCGTCGCATGACTGGGGCCCTGCTGTACATACACACCGTGTTCAGGAAAAAAGGAGCCTCTTCTGTTTTTTTGTATATTTCTCGCTCAATCACCATGAAAATGTGCACGATTATACTGTAGGTCTGTTCTGTAGATTAGCACGATTGTACTTCTTATAATGTAGACAACTGATGTTAACTAAGGCTGCGCTTATAGTGCCGGCACTGTAACGTCAAAACAAACGCATTGCCGCCGTCGCGTGCTCTTATAGTAAAGGCAACGCGATGGCATGACTATAAGCGTAGCCTAAATTGATGTCACTGTATTATGTCAACAAGTACCAGATGCACTGTGGTAGGTTCATGCTCACTATACGAGGAATAGGAGTTTTTCCTTCGTAGCGTGTAAATGTGTAAACTGTTGTAATCTAATCTGAAACACTAAGATTACTATAAAGTGGAGTTCAAATTATGGTTCAAAGTGTGTGTTCAAAATGTCCTTCTGCTGAAATGCACGCCTGAAGACGAGAACGCCACTGTGTGATTGCATAATTGATAACAAGTTAATCCAGCTGCTCCCACTAGTGAATACGTTGTTTTTACAAATTAATTTCTTCAGTCCTCTTAATCAGAAAACATTTTATGTAAGTGTTTTGGACCATCATTTTTGCTCGGTCTCAAGCACTTTATAACGTGCCTATCTTCTTCGGCTAAAACCCATTTTGGAACTATGGACTTGATGGGGATTAGATTATCAAATCATTCTTAAATGTAACAATCTCCTGTGACAGACCTACAGCTGTAGCCGGACTTAGCGTGAGTGGTCCCGTCACTGTGCCGAATACGGACCAGGAGCATTAACGCTGCGGAATGTCAAATTGAAAAGAATACCCCCTCCGCGCAGCGCCGTCTCAGGAGCCACTTTCCCTCCCTCCCCCGCCACGGATTTTTAGCGTTTCTTTCGCTGCCACACGAACGGTGAGGCTGGCTACATCTTTCATTGCTCACATCTTCAGGAAAATAGTGATTTCTCTGCAAGATATGATAAAAAATAAAAGGGGTCCCGATTTCTTTGCACAGTGTGTGTGTGTGTGTGTGTGTGTGTGTGTGTGTGTGTGTGTGTGTGTGTTGTGTGTTGTGTCACCCACAGACACACACACACGAAGACATGCATGTACATATTTAGCAGTTATTACCCGAGTTATTGCAAAATAACATGTGTTCTCATCCATTGTTTTCAATAAAAATTACACATCCAGTTACTGGATGCAATAGTGTGTGTGTGTGTGTGTGTGTGTGTGTGTGTGTGCGTATATTATAATATACATATTTTATTATTACTTCTCTATTAGAAATCATTAAATGTTAATTTAAATCACAATGGGCAAATTCCATATTACTATGAGCGGAAACAGTAACCTCATCTCCAGAGAGTAACAGAATAACACAGACAGGATACAATCACTACAATCCCTGGTGACAACATGAAAATGCACTATAAATGGCACCAAAACCCTTTTGCTGCAAGAGACGTCAGCAACAGATTGGTCTCTCTGACAGCTTTGGGGTTAATGTAGCCACTACACACAGATTGCTTCCAAGTTCACAGAATTAAGCTTGTGTGGTTCCAGTCCTGCTGGCTTTTTACCTCCTGCATTAACTAGTGGGACAGTTGCTGCCTTCTTATGTACTTTAGAGTGGATTAGAAGGGTTTACAGAGGCAGTATGGACAGCAGCAGTAATTGTTACCGGATGCCAAATAAACCATTTTTGATCATTAGAAGTGCCTATTTAACCTTGGCCTTCCCACATACATCAGTATATTAATTTTCAGGGGGCGAAACTTCCAAAAGATAGACGGACTCTTAAAATCAAACAGACAATGAGAAATATGGAAGAAAAAAAAAAGGGTGCGCGCCAAGCACACGCATTTTAAGTGAAACTTTGTCTTTTGTCCCAGAAATTGTATTTGTGATTGTGTTTTGATTTTTTAATAACCGCACCATGTCAGTGACAAAACGCAAAGAAGTTTCGCTTAGAACGCGCGTGCTCTGCACATAACCCCGTTTTAGTTATTTGCACTTCTATGTTTATACCAACTGTGAATTCCTCGCAACTGTGCGCGCGACCATCAGCAGTGGGACGTCACTTCCGTCATGTTTTTTCGTTACAACACAAGAGAATTTTCCCCATCAAAACTCAGTAGGTGCCAGCAAAGAAGTTTCATTTCAAAAAAAAGAAACAACAGCACTTAAAAAAATCATTAGTGATATCTTCCTATTGCAGAAACCGCTCTCCAAAAAGACAGAGCTGAGATGGCCCAAACAAGAGCAGCACTTTGTGGATTGAACTCTTAAAAAAAACTCCATTAAATGTTCTCCTATATGTGATCAGAATATACTGCACGGGACCCCGATGCCATCATTCGTTGGCACAAACTATTTTTACTTTTAAAAAGCGCTAGCCCGTTGGAGGTCAGTATCTCCTGAGCATGGGGGCGAGGTGGTGGCAGGAATGGGAGCACGGTGCTTGTCAGAAGACATTCCGATCAGATTATTGTGATGGGCCCATCAATTACCTGGCAGAAGCAGATCGGATACGGATGGTAAAGCGATAGGAAGATGATCCCAGTGGGGCTGGCATATGACCCTCATGTAGTTCTGAATTTCCAGCTAGAAATGTTTCTGTTGTGTCATATACAAGTTTGTACTTGCCCTGTACAATATAAATCGTACTTTTTGTAGACGAACACGAAAACACAAGAGATTAAAACTTCAAAGGTCATGGAGGTATGATTTTTCTTTTTCAAGAGTTTATTGCTTAACATTTGAGTTCTGCATTAGATACCAAAATATTCAATATTCAGTAGGAGGGTGGTGTGTACCAACAAGAATTTTTGTATAGATTTCGCAAAGGTTTTGAAGTGCCACATAAGGACCACGTTTGCTTGGTGGAAAAGACAGACTACCAAAATCAGTGCCAGCATCCCGCTTCCCTGCTGAATTTCCTACCAATAAGACCCAACCAAAACCCCTCTTACTAACACTCGAGAGCAAGTTGTATACAGGCATACCCCGCTTTAAGTACACTCACTTTAAGTACACTCGCGAGTAAGTACATATCGCCCAATAGGCAAACGGCAGCTCGCGCATGCGCCTGTCATCACGTCCTGAACAGCAATACCGGCTCCCTACCTGTACCGAAGCTGTGCGCAAGCGGGGAGACTATAGAGCCTGTTACAAATGCGTTATTTACATCAGTTATGCATGTATATGACGATTGCAGTACAGTACATGCATTGATAAGTGGGGAAAAGGTAGTGCTTCACTTTAAGTACATTTTCGCTTTACATACATGCTCCGGTCCCATTGCGTACGTTAATGCGGGGTATGCCTGTATACTGTACTGTAAGAGCATGAAGACGTTGGAAACACACGTCATGTCCTGCATGCTAACACCAAACGTGTGTCCGGAGAAGAACACGGAGAAGGTTTAAGAGTGGCAACAATCCGTGGCAATGTTTTCGACAGAGTTGGAAGTTATTCCCCAATGCAGTACAATGGGATGTGAAGACAATAACAATAAAATGCCAACATTAAACACCTCAAAATATCACATAAAAACAGCTCAAGTTAAAACAGGTTTTTTTGAACCAGAAATACAGAACTGTGAAGTGAACAAGCCTTTAGAAAGCTCCGACTGTCAGTAGGATGCGTTACCCCCCTCATTACTCCTTGTAGCCCATAAACGCCAATGATAAAGGCACTGAAGTCTAAAAACAAGTTAAGAGATGGAAAACATTTCCTCCAAGTGGCGCTACAAAAGCCCTGCAACTCTTTTTTTCAATGCCTTCTAATAACCACTTTCAACTAGGATCACAAACGCTGCATTTATTTTCTGGTCTGGGAGATGGAGCATATGAATTAGAAGCGATTTCACATACATTGCTACAATCTTTGGCTCTCTCTCTCCCTATTCTTCAAGTGCTGTATTTCAATGAAGCTTTGTATCATTTTCCATGATCCCCTGTTATATTCATCCAGCCCGCCACATCCTGAGGGAGTTACTGGTTTAAAAACCGAAACGCATTAAGCGCTCGCAATGATTTTAAGGGACCAATTTTGAAAGTATTTTTGACGTGGGGACAGCAGAAGGGAAGACAGTTCCACTGCAGTGGAATGGGAATAAAGGACACTTATTAGTGCTTAACGAAGAGCTCAGTGTCACACGAGACTCACTTATTTAAATAAAAGAAGGTTTCATGCCCGGCGTGATGAATGCAACTGATTGGCTGATGTGTTTAGCTTAATTTCTCATGACATCTTAATCCTTCTTCCCCCCTTCAGCCAGCCCCTAAACATTAACATAAGTCAGATACACCAGGAACTGTAGGATTTTAAAATACTACATGCAATGGCATATATACCAATATTAATAAATACACTTAGAAGGACCACATTTTTTCTTATACTACAAACAAAAAACTTACTTTTTCATCTTTTACATGTTTTATTGCAAAATTCTTCTTCAACTGTGTTAGGCTTTAAATAAACATTGGATAAGAAACATTGGATAAGAAACATTTTACGGGGTCCTCTTAAATTGTGATTTTTATGAAACCTGCTCTATACGTGAACCAGGATTACAGCAGCATTGGAACGAATGCTCTATTCTTTACTCACACACTTGATCCCCTAAGTTGCCTGTAATAAAAACCATTAGATTCTGTAATAAAAGGATTGAGCATTAGGCATTGAGTCCCCGCTGGCGTTGGAGAACGCTCCAAGCATGAGTGCCGGGTGTCCTTGCATTTACGCGCAAGCGTGTGGGGGGGGGCATTGCGGGTAGTTGAGTGCGCTAGAAAGTAAGATTTTTTTTGTTTATCTAAGCGCAGAGCGTGTGTGCCCGCGCACGAGCGGGGACATATATATCTATATATGTAAGTAACCGCGGCAAGCGCCGCGCGCTCAGTGCTAGCGGGGACGCAGCCTTATATGTTTATATGTGCTTTTTCAGTTAGGATTTCCCACTGTGAGTGCTCATTTGCATGTCATTACCCAGAATTCCTAGCTGCAGTGGAAGCACTGTATGTTGTGTGATTATGGGGAAAGGCAGGTTTGTGAACCTGTCTGAGAAACGTGGATGTGCTCATAAGTGGTCTTTTTATTTGCTGTACGGTGGAGAGTTGTTGCCACTTTCTTACCGTACTTACTTTGTATACTGATGATAAACATTAATAAACCCATTTGCTTCTAGAGGTGTCAGAAAAGCATTGCAAAGCAATGTGTTGCATGCATCAGCAACAACGTAAACGCAGGAGGAGAACTCGCTCATGGAGTACAACAGCAAATTTCTATGCTATGGGGAAAAATAAAAAAAAAATTAAAAAAAAACCAGCACTTCTTAACCCTCATTCCTTAATCAATATTGCCCTAGGAGGAGTATTAGATGTGTAATATGTTTATAGCAGATAAGTGTGCACCACTATGACGTATTAACATATTTTATATATTTATTTAAAAAAAACACTGTCACGGTAGACCAGGTCTCTTAACACATTTATATTTCTGGGATCAGTCAATAGGCAAAACAAGGCAGTGAAATAAAATGGGGTTTATTTGGATAAAACCTCGGAAATACAACAAAACACAAAATACAGAAATATACACACTTACTGAGGTCTGGGGTATGAGATCTAGTCTTTCCTAGGTGCAGGGCACCCGCTTGCGAGGGCTTACCCTGAGCGGAACCTTGTTCCGGACGTTTTGGACCAAAATCCAGAAAATCCTGACCGGGACCTAGTCCTGAATCTCCTGGAACCGATTTCAGCATGAAATCCTGAACGCGAAAACGATTTGTAGAATTTGTTCGCAAAAGACGGGACTTAGTCTCTGCGAGGCAGGCTTTTCTAGATTCAAAATGAAGCTGATTGCTTTGCTATTATTTCGAACAAAGCAACTTTCAAAAGCCCACCCTAGCTTAATCGACTCAAGTCCCAGGAAGGTCTAGTTCTCTGGCTGGGGCTTCTTCTTACATACCCTCGGCTGAGCTATTTTCAGCATGGAGGGAGGAAGGAGGCGCGACCAAGAGCGTGGGAATTCCTCCCCGCCAGCCAGTAGAAAAACAGGGGCTCGTCTCTGGGCTGATGTCAGAGGAGGAGGCGTGTCAAGCTGGCTCAAAAAGCCGGGTGGTCGGGAAATATGGATTAGCCAATCGGGAAAGCGCCTAAGCTCGCCATCTTTCCCCAGCTAACCCAATGCCCCCCGCTGGGCAGCCTCCACCAAGTCTGGCAGACACAAAAAGTTGTCCCCACACAGTGCCCTTTGTTCTCCGGACCTGGCAATTCGCCCACCAAACGGTCCTCTCACCTCTGGACATCCTCTCCCAACTATGGATTCTATACAGACATGCCGGCATCTATGCTGACTGTATAGAACCTTATAGTAATTGTAAAACATCTTATAAAGTACACTTTAATAAAGAATATACTTTCGGGAACCTTATATGGGAAATGGAGTGGGGATATTTGGGCTCTATATCCAGCAGTCTGGGGGACACTGGTTAGCCCCAGTGTAATTCACCCCACGTACCGGCCAATCATGCCTGCTCGCCGGAGAGAATTAAACGACTACCGGTAACTTTGGCCTCCGAACTCCTGCACACACAATAATTGCATTTCCACGCAAATATCCCACATAAAACTGAAACACAAGAAATCTCACACTTCTAGGGCTAAGGGAACATGAAAACAGAAAAAAGCAGGGGTCACTTTATTTTCCACATGTATTATCCCTGGTCCCTGGTGCTTATGGAGCTACCAGGGACCCCACAGGTTCAGGGGTAACCAAAGGGCTTAACATGTATGTAGCCTGGTTACCCCCTACCGTCACAAACACAAAAAAAATTGTGTGGGGGGTACTGTACCTACAAAATCAGTAACATGCATACACAACCATAATGTAAAAATGTATAATGCCAGAGGACAGCATCCCCTGCTCCCCTAGTTCCAAGCCCCACACACACACACGTGTGTATGTATATATTTATATAACGCCTACATCTGTACTTGGCGGTTTACCAGAGAGAATACAGTACAGGGAATTATAGTACAATAAATGCAACAAATAAGATCAAACAACAGGAAAGGAAGTCTCTGCCCCAGAGAGCTTACAATCTAAGCGGTACGTTGGGAAACGTAGAGAGACAGCAGGTGAGGGAATAAGTGCAGTAGATGGCAGTCATTAGTAGGAGCGACTGTGGGTGTGGGACAGTTGTCATTGGTCTGGGCTAAAGAAAAGCTTACTTTAAAAAGATGAGTTTCAAGGTTTGTCTTAAAGGTGGTGAGAGAAGGTGCTTGACGTAAACAGAGTGTGAGGGAGTCCCACAGGTAAGGGGCAGTGACGGAAAAAGGTTTAATGTGAGAGAGAGCTGTAGAGGTGAAGGCGGTGGAAAGGAGACAGTTAGTAGAACACAAGCAGCATCAGAGCACGAGATCAAAGCGGTTTGTCTTTACTGTCCAGACCTGAAAAGCTGTTGGCATATTTGCAAAGTGGTACATACTCAACATCATTAGGTGTAAAATGAAGGAAAGTATGATTGTAATAAGATGCAACACGTACCCCTTCAAGAGCCATTCATTAATGGGGGTGAGCGACAGCACTTGAAGAAAAAACCATATTGCTGTAGGGAAGAAGACCAGTGTAAAGACCTGGACAAACAAGTGGAGCTTCACGTGCATCAAAGCATTGGTCAGCTCCTACAGAAAAAGAAAAGAAGGAAAAACAGCATTATTTCCACGGTATTCTTCTTTAAAACCTGCTTCAGTACTGTATGACTCGACTAAAGAAAAGTGCACAGTGCGCATGTTTCACAACTCAGGATATGTGTAACCTACCCGTGAACAGAACTACAACAAACACCAAGCAATACGAATATAATGTATATCTAAAGAAGAGACTCCTGTACAACAAAATATACAGATAACTTTCATGCTGGTCCAATAAAAGTTGTCACAATCTGCAACAAATCTACTATAGCTAGACCCATAATTTGCAAACTTTTTATGGTTAAGGAACCCAAAATTATATAGTGAAATTCTTGGGAACCCTAATAGCGTGTCTGAGATCAGAGTTTTGTAAATTCTTCTGTATTTGGTACAATTTTATAACCTGAAAATTGCAGGGAACCCTTTAGGGATGCCCGGGGAACCCAAGGGTTCCTTGGAACCCCTGTTGAAAAACACTGAGCTACATAATGGCAACCATTACATGTTGGTGAAACTATTGTGTCAAAAAAGACAATACATTGTTGCAGTCACAAAATATACAGTACTAGCAGAAAGTACCCAGTGATGCTTGGGAATTCTACAGGGAGTGTATGAATCAGCTCCAGAACTGACTGTGGTTGATCAGAAGCTGCATCCCGACGAACCGGGACAAAAACGGAGACGGAGGTAGGACCTCTATGTGGTCAAGGGGCTCCAGAGCTAATTTAACTCTCCTCTGCTGTGCATATACCCCTTCCAGTTGTCCAGTAATTCCCCGTCATTTATTCAGCAGGTCCTTATATCTATCAAGTTTATTGTCGTGAGGACACCGGACACTATACTACACCTGCTCGTGTAACTGCCGAATATATCCAGACCACGGTATTTTATACATTACAACAACAACATTATACGGAACAGTTTAATCCCCCAGGCGGAACTTGGAGCTATAAGTGATCCATTTCAATTTATTGATCTAAGCAGACATCACTTTCAAGCTCATAGTCAGCACCCCAACAAATCATTTGTGATATATTACAATTTATTTTTTGCACATTGTTTGGATACAACTCACCAGGTTTTCTTGATTTTTTTATTGGAGGCTCTATGTTTCATAGGTAACCTCTTATCACATTGTTCATTTTTCTCTGTGTTACTATTTTTTTACACAATTAGGTCTATTTATTTTACAGTCTTCTTTGTGGACCTTTTTTGTATAGGACTGAATCTCGTGTGGCATTTTTACCAGACTTGTTGCGATACATACATTTTTTTTATTTGAAATTGAGACTACAGCAGACACTCTGTCAGACAATACTATTACAACAGAGACTCTTTACAGCAAGACATAAGAAAGCTAGTGCAGTTTTTGATACAGATCATGATTTGTTTTGTGAAGATACATAGGATCTTAAAAAATATTTTTTTCGTTTGGAAACATCTCACAAGATCTTAAACGATGGTGGGAAATCATAACCCTTGAGAATTATCAAAAAAACTAAACATTCCAAGGGTATTAAGAATGACCAAAGCCCCAACTTGCGGCTTTGAAGATAAAGAGTTTGAAAAGCAATGGAGTCTGATCTTGGATCAGTGCTCATTCAAACTCATTGATCTCATTATCCAGCATAGACAGAGAAAAAAACGCTAACTGAGAAACAGGTTAAGGAGTTGCAAGCCAAAATTTAAGATTTCACACACATTGATCAATTCAAAGAACTAGATGACAAACAAGCAGTTAATATCAATAAATCAGAACATAATATAATGCAGACTAAGCAAAAACAAATATGAAAGAGACAAAATTAGATTACAAACATAACCAAGTTTATATTTGGCACAAATCTTAATCTACTAAAAAGGCTTCATACAGCAATTCAAAAAAATCAAAGAATCCAAAAAAACATGAAAATAGAGGACCAGCTAAATCTATTCTCAAAAAAAAACCCACATAAATCCAAAAATCAATCCAACAAGGGTACCGATTCCAATTTTACAGATAATGAAATGATTATACATGGTGTCTCTTTTTCTGAGGGAGATTCCTTGGTATCATCAGCAGATGAGGCACTCTCCACTGGAAGGTCCAATACTAGGCAGAATAGCCCTTCCCAACACTATATTAAAAAAAACGAAGGAGGAAGAGATGTAGAACCAAATCAAAATCCAGGGGAAAATGCCTCAAAGGAGAGGAGATATTAGACATTGAAAATACAAATGTCGTTAACCTTTCACAAGCTGAATTGCGAGTATTGGATTTAGGTTTGACATTTGCTCCTGGCACAAATTATCTATTTAATACCACACAGGATTTATATAAATTCATCCGAAAGTTATCTTTCGGTAGTGTGACCACTATCCAGGAACAGCATTTAACGATGTCAGATAATGTGGAAAACACTATACCTATCTTTGATTTAAGTGAACAACTGACTTTCCGAGACCATTGTTATTTCCGACATGATGGGTCAATCGGTTCAGCATGTTCTTCCGATAGCTCTATTAGTTTATTTTTTAGGTCAAAATCCATCAGGTCTACAAAACAAATCAAAATATTGTCCTGAGAAATGTAGAGGTGGCGTAATTGATGTACAGTATTTAAAACAGCTGTGGAAAGAGATCTTTTACTTTTGTCTAAAGGTATTCAGTTTACTAAACATATTAAGTATTCCAACAACTTAAAACCAGAATTACGGAATGCTATTTCTGCCCTCAGAGACAACGATAACATTGTTGTCAAAAATGCCGATAAAAGGTGGAGCAGTCGTGTTATTAGATCGTAACTATAACGCTGAGGCCCTTATACAATTAAATGATCAGCTTTCCTATGTTCTACTCAGATCATATGGCTTATTTTTTGAAAGAACTATATCAATTGCTGGATGAAGGTAGGGATCGTCAGATTCTCTCTACTAAGGAATTTTATTATTTATACTGTTTGCATCCAATCATTCCTATTTTTCATCACCTTCCCAAAGTGCACAAGTCACTCCTTGCACCACCTGGGCGTCCTATTGTTTCTATTATAGGGTCACTGGGTGAACATTTGTCGATTTATATAGACCATTATTTACAACCTATTGTTTTCACACTTCCCTCACATCTTTTGGACACTTCTCATGTTTTGTCCTTATTTCGTGACTTCCAATGGGCGCCCAATTTTCATTAGGCGACATTGGACGTTACGTCTTTTTATTCTATCACATCACACTCAGATGGCTTTACTGTCACTAAACACTTTTTGGACCTCGACCCCCTTTTGTCATCTGCACATGTAATTTTTCTTTTGGACAGTATCAATTTTCTTCTCACGCACAATTATTTTCTTTTTTCAGTGGGTTTCTATCTCCTAACACATGGGACTGCCATGGGCACGTGCTTTGAACCCTCCTATGCCAACCTGTTCATGGGTTGGTGGGAGGCGCCCTACTTGTTTGGAGATAGAAACCCCTCCCATCATTTAATTCATTTTTATCGTCGCTACATTGACGATTTGCATTTGATTTGGAGTGGTTCTGTGGAGGATTTATTATTATTTATTCAATATATTAACGACGATACATTAAATCTTATTTTTACCTCACAACACCACCCCCATCATATTCATTTTCTTGGCGTTAATTTATTTGTGGGTCTTGATCAAAAAGTACACACTGATACTTTCCGCAAAGAACAATCACGCAACATACTCTTGCATGCAAGCAGTAGCCATGATCAAGAGTCATTTAGGGGCAAACCCTTTGGACAGTACATCAGATTGCGTCGCAATTGATCAAATCTAGAAGACTTTCAGTTAAGATCTCGTGAATTGACGAATCACTTTATAGCTAGAGGATATAGCAAAAAAAAAAAAAACATTGGAAGATGTTTATTTTAATGCACTAAATAAAGAAAGGGGAGATCTGATAGGTTCCAACCATTCCAGCTTCAGTAGACATAGGAAAGTCAATCAGATTTATAATGCATCAGACTCTGGTCATCCATATTTCATAACTCCATTTAGCAACCAAGCTTATGCAATAAAACGCATTATTACAAAACATTGGAGTATCATTTCCATTGAACCTCCCTTAAGGGATATGACATGGACCAATCCTAAATTTGTTTTCAAAAAGTCACAAACATTAGGCAATATCATCTCTCCTAGTATGGTCAAAAACACGAAACAGACAACCAAAAGGGAATTTTCCCCCAAATTGGTAGGGTGTCTCTCTTGTGGACATTGCAAGATATGAAAATGTGTGTCTAAGACCAAAACATTTAATAATATGTAAGGAAAAAAATGATATAACATTTCATCATTCATAAATTGCAATACAGTATTTGTCATATATATGCTTACTTGCGGTGTAATAAACAATATATTGTATTAACAACGAGAATGTTGAAGCTCCGTATCTTGGAGCATATGAGACCGATTTTAAAAAGAGACTTTGTCCATCAAGTATCTAAACACTTTAGCGAATGTCAGCAAGGTTCCTTAACTCACTTTAAATGCATTGCTATAGAACATATTAAAAAAAAACTCACATTAGAGGTGGCAATAGGATTAATGCCCTCTGTAAGAGGGAAGCTTTTTGGATATTTTCTCTGGATACCCTGATACCAAAAGGGTTAAATTCAGAATGGGATTTAAAATATTTCCTTTAAAAATGTTTATATATCAGCCAGTTCAATTCCTTATATACACTGGTTGTAAATAGTAAATAGTAAACCAATGATTCTATTACAACATAAGAGGTCATTTGCAATGCTGTTTATATATCTAGCTGGATATTTTTCAATTAGTATTTTGATATGATTATTTTATGATTAGCATTAGCTTCCCTTTCAGATACTCTGAATATAACCAATACAACGACACTTACTGTAGGTGCAATATGATCTCAAAGAACAACCAACTATGTTACCATCTCTTACATTACCGTTGTTTAGAATAAGCAATAGACACATTTTAGAATATATATATATATATATATATATATATATATATGTATTTGCATATTTGCTTTCCTGTGGAGGGTTTTTGTCACTTTTTTTACTCACCATAACTTAACTCAGTATTATGGTATATATATATATATTATTAAGGTTATGGTGGGTAAAAAAAGCATCTCATCCCCGCCTCTGTCTAAAAGCTGTGTTTAAAACAGCATGCATTGGCTTGAGGATTTGCTTGTGTAATACGAGCTTGAGACAAAAGGTGGCACTGAGTGCTCATTTGCATGTCATTTCCCAGAATCCCTTGCTGCAGTGGAAGCGCTGTATGCTGGGCGATAATGGGGAAAGACAGGGTTGCAGACCTGTCTAAGACATGCAAATGAGCATACAGTAATATTTACAGTTGCTATATATATATATATATATATATATATATATATATCTATATTCTATCATTATTTTAAATATAATAATATAGATCTATATATATATATATATTATAATATACATATATATATATATAATATATACACATGTCACAAATCACCAAAAAATCACTCGCCGTGTATAGGTTTGTCGAACACTGTATATTAATATATAGATAGTCAGGTATGGAGATTAGCACTCACGGTTTTGTTGCAGAGGCAGATGCTTGTCCCATAGTAGTGTAGACATATGGAGACCAGGGATCCTGATAGCCAAAAAGAGACAGCACACTGCAGTAGGTATCAAAAAAGTGTATTCAGTAACACAAGGCCGCCTTCACTGAATACACTTTTTTGATACCATACCTGCAGTGTGCTGTCTCTTTTTGGCTATCAGGATCCCCTGGTCTCCATATGTCTACATACTCTCTATGGGACAAGCATCTGCCTCCTGCAACAAAACCGTGAGTGCTAATCTCCATACCTGACTATCTATATATATATATACAGTGTTCGACAAACCTATACACGGCGAGTGATTTTTTGGTGATTTGTCGACATGTGTATATATATATATATATATATATATATATATGTATATGTATATATGTCAGGTACCCTCCGGTCTCCCCGCGCTCCCGGTTTCCCCCCTCCTTACCCTTAGTGTAACGCAGGGCAAATAGAGTTGCCGGTGGTTCTCGCCCCAGGGCGCTGCCATGTTAGGTGTGCGCGCGCACGAACGCAGAGTCAGGGCATGCGCAGAAGCGGCAAAGGCCAGGAAGAGCCCTGGAAGGTTGCGCATGAGTGGGGCAAGGTCGAGGCGACCATTAGAATCGCGCAGGCGCATTGCCCTATGCGCACACGGTCGCAATGTTAATCAGGCACCTCAAGGACTACAACTTCCATGATGCTTAGGGAGGAAGCTGCATGGTGACTTACAAGAGCCAATAGGATGGCTGGATTGCTTCTGGAAGAAGGAAAGACTATTGCCTGCTGGGACAGGAAGTGCCAGTAAAGACCAGGAGCCTCAAGTTGCAGGTTGGTCCACGGAGCAGTGCTCCAGGGACTAGGCCAGTGGTCAATCCCCCAGGGCCCAGTTAGTTCCCTGAGTCACTGTATATGTGTTCTGAGTGCTTGCTATAGGGAAGGCCTTAATGTAGGGACCCTTTCATATAGCATTAGAGAGAGATTTTCTGCAAGACATTGCATGAGAGCCAGTGCAGCCTGAGTGCTGAAACAGACGCTGATTCCTTAAAGAGACAGTCAGTCAAGGATCATCCGGGTGGGGATCCCTCCCCTGGGGAGACAGACAGTGGATTCATCCCTGCCCAGAGCAGCACGGTGCGGCGTGGGATCATTGTGCGGTGTTGCTGAGTCCCAAGGATTTTCCTGATCAGGAGCAGTGATCAGGGAGGTAGTATAACAAGTGCACCAACGGGCCCCAACACAGAGAAGCTCTGTCCCTCACATTCACATTAACTTTCTAGCTGGTGGACACTAAGAGGTTAAGTGCCCCGGCACCCAGGTACACCAAGTACTAGGTGATATCAAGATTGACACTAAGCACACAATCAGTTTCATGTGCGTGATGATGTAATGCGGTGTATGCAGAGTAATGCTATGTTGGTTATATGCTAAGGGTTCTTATTATTCCGGTCAGTAAATACTGTTTACCCAATCACGTGTGGTATTGTATATGTTGGTTCTGGTGAGGGCACACTCCCACCACGTTGGGATCCCTCATCAGTGGAGGCGCTGCACCCAGTGTAAGTACACCCCAGGCTCCCAGTGGCGGAGGCTCAGGCCTCAGATTATCCTACAGGTGAAAGCAGCACCAGTAGTACAGTACCACAGGGGTACACCCGCTACACATGTATGTGTGTATGTATGTATGTGTGTGTATGTGTGTGTATGTGTGTGTATGTGTGTGTATATGTGTGTATATGTATATGTGTGTATATGTATATGTGTGTATATGTATATGTATAAGTGTGTATATGTATAAGTGTGCATATGTATATGTGTGCATATGTATATGTGTGTGCATATGTATATGTGTGTGCATATGTATATGTGGGGTGCATATGTATACTGTGTGGCATATGTATATGTGTGTGCATATGTGGTGTTGCCATGTAGTGTGTGCATCTAGTATATGTGTGTGCATATGTTATGTGTGGGTGCTATGTATATAGTGTGCATATGTATTGGTGTGTCATATTATATGTGTGTGCATATGTATATGTTGTGCATAGTATATGTTTGCTATATTATATTGTTTGCTATAATGTATATGTTGTGTATGTCATAGTGTTTTGATCTTATGTGTGTGCATATGTATATGTGTGTGCATATGTATATTGGGCATTAGTGTGTGTCTTATATGGTTGTATATGTGTGTTGATTGTATATGTATAGTGTGGACAGTATATTGTTTCAATTATTGTGTGTGCAATGTATTGTGGGATATGTCGTGGGATATTTATTGTATTGTATGTGTGGCATATGTATCAGTTGTATATTGTTATAGCTATATGTATAATGCATATGATTGTTATAATGTATATGGTATATGTGTGTGTGTATATCTGATCATGTGTGTATAATGTATATGGTGTGTACTAGTGTATATGTGATGTGTATTTCATGAGGTGTGTGTTTGTCTACTGTGTGTGTATATCTGTGGTGTTTGTGCTGTTGTCTGATATTCTGATGTTTGTGTGTGTTGTGTGTGATAGTTGTGTGGTTGGTGGTGTGTTTGTGTGTGGTGTGTGTGTGTTGTCATCTCCTGGTCTGTTTGTGTCCTGTATGTGTGGTCTCTGTTCTGTCTCTGTCTCTGTCTCGTGGTGTGTGTGTGTGTGTGATGTGTGGTGTCTCTGTGTCTAGTGTGTATCTGGTACTCTGTGTGTGTCTCTGGTCTCTTGTCTCTGTTGTGTCTTGTCTGATTTTTCTTTCTGTTGTGCTGTCTCTGTGTCTCTGTCTGTCTATCTGTCTCCTGTCTGTCTCTGTGTGTCATGTCATGTCCCCTGTTTCATCTCTGTTCTGTGGTTTGTTCTCTTCTGTCTGTGTGAGTTCTCTCTCTCGCTCTCTGTCTGTTGTGGTGTCCTTGTTTTGTTCTCTGGTGTGTGTCTCGGTGTGTGTCTCTGTGTAGGTAGACTCTGTGATGTGTTCTTCTGTCTGTCTCTGTGTGTGTCCTGTCTGTGTGTGTCTGTTGTGGCTATTCTCTGTCTAGTGTGTGTCTGTGTGTCTGTCTTTTTTGCTGGTCTCGTGTGGTGTGTCTCTGTGTTTGGTCTGTCTCTGTCTGTGTTGGTCATCTTTTGTCGTCTCATTTGGACTCTGTCTCGTGCGTGTGTTCTAACCTGTCTCTGTGTGTGTCTGTCGTCTGTGTGTGTCTCTGCTTGTTGATTAGTGTCTGTGTGCCTCTGTGTGTGTCTGTGTTGTGTCTGTGTGTGTGTATTGATTGTGTGGTAGTATGATAGTTGTGTGTGATTTGTGTGTGTGTATGATGTGGTGTGTGTGTTGTGTGTGTATGTGTGGTGTGTGGTGTGTGTTGATGTTGTGTGTGTGTGTGTGTGTGTGTGTGTGTGTGTGTGTGTGTGTGTGTGTGTGTGTGTGTGGTGTGTGTGTGTGGGTGTGGGATGTGTGTGTGTGTGTCCTCTATATATATCTTATATGGTTATTATTACTATGCAACTATAACTGTATGCTATCCTGCATGTCTTAGGCGGTCTGCAACCCCGCCTTTCCCCATTATCACCCAGCATACAGCACTTCCACTGCAGCAAGGGATTCTGGGAAATGACATGCAAATGAGCACACACGTGTCACTTTTTGCCTCAATAACCATTTTTAACATGGTTCCCTATAGGCTAAGCTTGCTGCTGTCACAGAACTTTGAGCACAGCCAGGGTTAGTGCATACCCAGAAAACCACCCCAGACAGCTGTTTCAACCTTGATTGGTCTCATCAGTGTGGGGTTGATTTTACTGGGAATGCAAGAGAGGCTATGGGATAGGCATAACCATAATACTACTGAGTTAGTTATGGTGAGTAAAAAAGTGACAAACACCCTCCACAGGTAAGCAAATATGCAAATATCGTATCTCATCTGCATGTCTTAGGCAGGTCTGCAACCCCCCCGCCTTTCCCCATTATCACCCCGATACAGCACTTCCACTGCAGCAAGGGATTCTGGGAAATGACATGCAAATGAGCACACAGTGTCACTTTTTGCCTCAATAACCATTTTTAACATGGTTCCCTATAGGCTTATATATATACATACATAATATACATACATAATACACACACACACACACACACATCAATGAGAGGCTTTGTCCCTGTTCTGTCCCTAGTATGTTTTTTGTTTTTTTAATATGTAACCCAATTAAAAAAAAAAAAATGATACTACCCGGTGAGCTGTTTAGTGCTTTTTTTGTCTGGATAGCGGTCCAACCAAGCTACAGTTTTTTGAACCTCTACTATAGCATTATAAAAAAAACATTAACAAATACATTTATCTTAAAATAGTGCAGGGGGAATGTCTTCACCATATAGATATGTTGTTAATAAAAAGATTTTACCATAGGTTGAACTTGATGGACGTACAGTACGTCTTTTTTCAACCTCATCTACTATGTAAGCAAACAGTTTATTCACACCTGCAAAGGGGTGAAATGGCAAATGCTAAAGGAGCATACCAAAAACCGGACAGGTCTATTGTATTATATTAAGAAATATGATCCAGAAAAATACATTTATCCCAATGTTTATGATCTTAGAAACAAGTCACTGAATACTAAATGTATGTGCTTAGCTCTTAGGTGTGTTGAACAGAGGGATGTACAGCCCTGGACTTATGTTACTTCAGATTCTGCAAAGGTTCAGATCAGATAATACTGATCACGCGATATTGGAACAATGTATTAATAACTTCACTTACCAAAAACATGAGTGCGGTCTGCAAGGGGTTAATTCTAGCTAAATGGACTAATTGACGTGGCTATATATTTCCCCACTAGAACCCCCGGGGACTCCTTCTATGCTTTGAAAAAGCATTCGCGTACGAGAAACGCACGTCGGCAGTCTTTGAATTTCATTCATATGCACGAGTAGGACTTTCTCTGTCCTCATTACAGCGTCCAAGTTTCGTCATGGCTCCCTGCTCTATGCCTCGCTCAGCACATATGCCCTCAGGCAGTGCTGATATATAGGGGACTTTAACTCTACTTTTCGTTGTATCTATATTATATTGCCGATAGGGACATCGTTCAACACACCAGCGATAGACTGGGTCACAGGATTCCCACACGCGGTCAATGGATGCCTATCTGTTAGAGGCGCATACTGTGACTGGAATAAACCAACTAGATCAATTAACATTGACTATACACTACAAAACTTGTATACACTACAAAATTTGTATACACTATAAAGTAGTCCAATATCAACCATTTGCCCTCTTGAGCCTTAGAACAGCTACATGAAGGTATAGTGGACATTAACATATCTTGAATATACTTCCAATCAGGAGTGACATACATTCTGTGACTACTCCATGTTTGAGTTGCAAGATCTTGTCGTGTTATATTTATCTTGCCTTTGTATCTGGGATTTATATACTATGTATGCACCTGCTATATATTCAGATACCTATTTTTACACATAAGTATGTTGATTGACCTTGTTAACCAAGGTTACAATGTCCTTTCACCCTCAGAAAAGAAGCACATTGATTTAGTTTACCTCCAACCTTTTTCTCTTATTCTATGAAGTTGGGATTCACTACCATATAGAATCACTATATTCTATATGGTAGAGATCTCTGTACACACATCTCTATACACTTCATAGACCCAAGCACCTACCTCACTGCTGTTATAGGGTCACTATAGTGTCGATCACCGTTTTTATTGCCATTTATTTTAACTACTATACCAATAAAGTTTTTTATAGATAAATCATCATACCACAAAGCAGGGATGCTGCGTGCCCATAACTGGGTTGTTTAGTAGCAAAGTGTCACGGTTGTGCTCGCCACAAACTCGGGTCGGACCGCGTGGCTGAGGTAGGGTTGTAAAAGCACTGACCTTAAACCTCGCAGGCTGATCCGGATTGCGCAGTTCATAGTCGTACGTAGCAGGGTCTGGATTGGAGAAGACAGCATCGTCGTTGTACAAGCCAGGGTCAGGATAGGAGACGTCAGAATAAACATTGTCCAAGCAGGCGTTCGGCAACAGGGAGTCAGGAGAACCCCGCTTCGGCTTATGAGCGCGGGGGGGGTCTCTGCGCGTGCGGCGACCATGGCCCATGGTACTGGTCTCAGGAGGTGGAAGATAGACCAGATTTACACACTGCCTAGCTGCACGGTTAAACCAGTGCTACAGCGCAAGAGTCCTGAGCGGGCTAGGGAATCCTCTGTAGCAGCGCAGGAACCAGGACACGGCCTCTCTAGATTAGGGAAAGAGTAGGCCCCAGGAACCAGGAAGCTGTAGATACACAGGGAGAGCTCCGCTTCAGTGTAGGAATCCAGGAGACTGAAGGACGCAGGGGTGAAACCTCCGCTTCAGTGCAGGAATCCAGGAGGCTGAAGGACGCAGGGGTGAAACCTCCGCTTCAGTGCAGGAATCTCCCCCGCTGGCTTATGGCGAACGCTCCAAGCATGGAGTGCCGGGTGTCCTTGCCTATGTACACTCGCAAGCGTGTGGGGGGGGCATTGTCGGTTAGTTGACATTGCGCTAGAAGTAAGATTTTTTTTGTTTATCTAAGCGCAGACGTGTGTGCCCGCGCACGAGCGGGATATATATATCTATATATGTAACGTAACCGCGGCAATCGCCGCGCCCATCAGTTCTAGCGGTGGGACGCAGCCTAATTGTTTAATGTGCTTTGTTCATTAGGATTTCCCATGTGAGTGCTCATGTTGCATTTCAGTACCCGAATCCTAGCTTGCGAGTGGAAGCACTGTCTTTTGTGTGGATTATGGGAAAGGCCGGTTTGTGAACCTGTCCGAGAAACTGAGTGCTCATAAGTGGTCTTTTTATTTGCTGTACGGGTAGAGTTGTTGCCATTTCTACCGTCCTTACTTTGTATACTGATTATAAACATTATAAACCCATTTGCTTCTAGAGGTGGTCAGAAAAGCATTGCAAAGCAATGTGTTGGCATGCAGCACACAACGTAAACGCAGGAGAGACTCGCTCATTTATACCACAGCAAATTTGCTATGCTATGGTGAAAAAATAACAAAAAAATTTTTTTTTATTATAAAAAAAAACCATCACTTCTACCCTCATTCCCTTAATCATATTGCACTAGGAGGAGATTAGATGTGTAATATGTTATCGCGATAATGTGGACCACTATGACGAATTAACATATTTTTATATATTTTAGTTAAAACAAAAAAAACACTGTCACGGTAGACCATTTCTCTTAACACAGTTTATATTTCTGGGACAGTCCAATAGCAAACCACAAGGCGTGAAATCAAAATGGGTTTATTTGGATAAACCTTGAAATCAACAAAACACACGTACCGAAATATACACACTTAACTTGAGGTCTTGGTAGAGATCTATCTTTCCTAGGTGGTCAGGGCACCCGCATTGCGAGGGCTACCCTGATCGGACTTGTTCCTGACTTTTGGACCAAAATCCCAGAAAATCCTGACCGGGACCTAGTCCTTTAATCTCCTGGACACCGATTCAAGCATGAAATCCTGAACGCGAAAACGATTTGTAGAATTTTTTCGCAAAAGACGGGACTTAGTCTTGCTAGGCAGGCTTTTCTAGATTCAAATGAAGCTTGTTGCTTTGCTAATTATTTCGAACAGAAGCAACTTTCAAAAACCCACCTAGCTTAATCGACTCATGTCCCAGAGTTCTAGTTCTCTGCTGGGGCTTCTTCTTACATACCCTCGGTGAGCGATTTGCAGCATGAGGGAGGAAGAGCGCGACCAAGAGCGTGGGAATCCTCCCCGCCAGCCGTATTGAAAAACCGGGGCTCGTCTCTTGGCTGAATGTCAGAGAGAGGCGGTCACGCTGGCTCACACAGCCGGGTGGTTCGGGAAATTGGATTAGCCAATCTGGAAGCGCCTAAGCTCGGCCATCTTTCCGCCATCTAACCCAATGCCCCCTCTGGGCCCAGCCTCCACCAGTCTGGCAGACCCAAAAAGTTGTCCCCACACACAGTGCCCCTTTGTTCCTCCGGACCTGGCATATCTCGCCACCACACCGTTCCTCTCACCTGCTGACTCCTCTCCCCAACTATGGATTCTATACAGACATGCCGCATCTATGCGACTGTATAGAACCTTTGTAATTGCAAAACTCTTATAAATAACACTTTTAATAAAGAACAAATTACTTTCGGGAAACCTTTATGGGAAATGGGTGGGGATATTTGGTCTCTATTCCCCGCATCTGGGGGACACTGGGTTAGCCCCATTGAATTCACCCCACGTACTGTCCAATCGCCCTGCTCGTCCGAGAGAATTAAACTACTACCGGTACTAACTTTGGCCTCCCGAACTCTGCACCACATAATTGCATTTCCACGCAAAGTCCCACATAAAACGAACAGAACAAGAAATCTCACACTTCTAGGGCTAAGGTAACATGAAAACAGAAAAAGCAGGGGTCACTTATTTCCACTGTATTATCTGGTCCCTGGTGCTATGAGCTACAGTGACCCCCCACAGTTCAGGGGTAACCAGGCTTAACAGTATGTAGTCCTGGTTCCCCCCTACCGTCACAACACAAAAAAATTGTGTGGGGGTACGTACCTACAAAATCCTTAACATCCTACACACACCATAATGTAAAATGTATAATGCCAGAGGCAGCACCCCTGCTCCCCTAGTTTCCAAGCCCCACCAACACACACACGTGTGCTGTCTATATTTAATATAACGCCTACATCTGTACTTGGCGGTTTAACCAGAGAGATACGTACAGGTAATTATTACAATAAGGCCACAAATAAGATCAACAACAGGAAAGGGAATCTCTGCCCCAGAGAAGTTACCATCTAAGCGCGGTAGAACGTTGGGAACGTAGAGAGACAGCAGTTGAGGGAATAAGTGCAAGTGATTGCAGTCATTCTTAGAGCGACTGTGTGTGGGACAGTTGTCATTGGTCTGGCTCAGAAAAGCTTTACTTTTAAAAAGATGATTCAAGGTTTTGGGTCTTAAAGGTGTGAGAGAAGGTGCTTGACGTACAGAGTGTGGAGGTGAGTCCCACAGGTAAGGGGGCATGACTGAAAAAGGTTTAATGGTGAGAGAGCGCTGTAGAGGTTAAGGCGTTGAAAGAGCAGTTCGTCAAACACAAGCAGCATCCAGAGCACGAGAGCAAAGCGTTTGTCTTTAGGTCCAGACCATGAAACTGTTGGCATATTTGCAAAGTGGTACATACTTCAACATCATTAGGTGTAAAAATGAAGGAAATATGATTGTAATAAGAATGGCCAACACGTACCCCTTCAGAGCCCTTCATTTAATGGGGGTGAGCGACAGCACTTGAAGAAAAAAACCATATTGCTTTAGGGAAAGCAGACAGTGTAAAGAACCTGGACACACAAGTGGAGCTTCACGTGCTTCAAGCAATGGTCGCTCCTACCAGAAAAGAAAATGAAGGAAAAACAGCATTAATTTCCACTGTATTCTTCTTCCACCTGCTTAAGTAACTGTATGACTCGACTAAAGACAAGTGCACAGTGACGCATGTTTCACAACTAGGATATGTGTAACCTACCCGTGAACAGAACTACAACAAACACCAAGCAATCGAATATAATGTATAGCTAGAAAGACTCCTTAAAACAAAATATACAGATAACTTCATGCTGGTCCAATACAAGTTGTCACAATCTGCAACAAAATCTACTATAAGGCTAGACCCCATAATTTGCAAACTTTTATGGTTAGGAACCCAAAATTATTATATGAATTCTGGAACCCTAATAGCGTGTTCCTGAGATCAGAGTTTTGTAAATTCTATTCTTCTGTATTTGGTACAATTTTATAACCTGAACTTGCAGGGAACCTTTAGGATGCCCGGGGAAACCAAGGGTTCCTTGGAACCCCTGTTGAAAAACAAAACACTAGCTACATAATTGCAACCATTAAACATGTTTGGTGAAAGCTATTGTGTCAAAAAAGACAATACATTGTTGCAGTCCCAAAATATAAAGTACTAGCAGAAAGTACCCAGTGATGCTTGGGAATTCTACAGGGAGTGTAATGAATCACTCCAGAAAATGACTGTGGTTGAATCAAAGCTGCATCCCCGACGAACCTGGACAAAAACGGTCTCTAGACGGAGGTAGGACCTCTATGTGGGTCCAGGCTCCAGATGCTAATTGAAAACTCTCTCCTCTGCTGTGTGCATGACCCCTTCCAGTTGTCCAGTAATTCCCCGTCATTGATTTCAGTCAGGTCCTTTATCTATCAGTTTTATTGTCGTGAGACACCGGACACTAAACCTACACCTGCTCGTGTACTGCCGAATATATCCAGACCACGGTATTTTATACATTACATACAACAACAACCATTATACGGACAGTTTAATCCCCCATGCTGAACTTGGAGCTATAATGATCCATTTCAATTTATTGATTCTAAGCAGCCATCACTTTCAGCTCAATAGTCAGCAAGCACCCCAACACATCATTTGTGATCTATTACAATTTATTTCTTTGCTACATTGTTTGGATCAACTCCCAGGTTTTCTTGAATTTTTTTATTGGATTCCTCTATTGTTCATAGTAACCTCTAATCACAGTGTTCTTTTTTCTCTGTGTTACGATTTTTACACAATTAGGTCTTTTATTTTTATCAGTCCTCTTTGTGACCTTTTTGTGTTATAGGACTGAATCTCGTGTGGCATTTTTTTCCCAGACTTGTTGCGATACATACATTTTTTTTATTTGAAAATTGAGACTACAAGGGCAGCCCTCTGTCAGACCATACTATTACAACAGAGACTCTTAACAGCAAGAACTAAGAAGCTCGATTGCAGTTTTTGATACCGTCATGATTTGTTTTGTGAATACATAGGATCTTTAAAAAATATTTTTTTTTCGTTTGGAAACTATTCACAAAGTCTTAAACGATTGTGGGAAATCATCACCCGTGAGAATTATCAAAAAACTAAACTTCCAAAGGGTATTAAGAATGACCACAGCCCACCTTGCGGCTTGGCAAGATAAAGAGTTGAAAGCCTGAGTCTGTCTTGGTCAGTGCTTCATTCAACTCATGATCTCATTATCCAGCATGACAGAGAAAAAAACGCTACTGAGAAACATGTTAAGGAGTTGCCAGCAAATTTAAGATTTCACTCACATGATCAATTCAAAGAACTAGATGACAAACAAGCAGTTAATATCAATAAATCAGAACATATATAAATTCAGACTAAGCAAAAACAATATGAGAAAGACAAAATTAGATGACAACCATAACCAAGTTTCTATTTGGCACAATCTTTAATCTACTAAAAAGCTTCATACAGCAATTCAAAAACATCAAAGATCCAAAAAACCTGAAAATAGAGGGACCAGCTAAATCTATTCGCAAAAAAAAACCCCATAAATCCAAAAATCAATCAAAGGGTACCGATTCCAATTTTACAATATGAAATGATTATAATTGTTGCTCTTTCTGAGGGGAGATTCTTGGTATCATCCGCAGATGAGCACTCTCCACTGGAAGGTCCATACTAGGCATAATAGCCCTTCCCAACACCTATATAAAAAAAACGAAGGAGGAAGAGATGTATACACCAAATCAAAATCCAGGGAAAATGCCTCAAAGGAGAGGATATATTAACATTGAATACAAATTCGTTAACGCTTTCCAGCTGATTGCGAGTATTGGATTTAGGTTTTGACATTTGCCTCCTGGCACAAATTATCTATTTATAACCACACAGGATTGATATAAATTCAATCCTAAGTTATCTTTCGTAGTGTGACCACTATCCGGAACATCATATTTAACGATGTCAGATAATTGAAACACTATAACTATCTTGGATTTCAGGAACTACTGACTTCGAGACCATTGTTATTTTCCGACATGATGGTCATCGGTTCAGCATGTTCTTTCCGATAAGTCTCTATAGCTCTATTAGTTTATGTTTTTAGGGTCAAAATCCACAGGTCACAAAAACAAATCAAAATTTGTCCCCTGAAGAATGTAGTAGGTGGCGTAATTGAGTCAGTATTTAAAACAGCTGTGGAAAGAGATCTTTTACTTTTTGTCTAACGTATTCAGTTTACTACATATTAATTATTCCAACAACTTAAACCGAATTACTGAATGCCATTTCTGCCCCTCAGAGACAACGATATATTGTTGTCAAATGCCGATAAAAGGTTGAGGCAGGGTCGTGTTTTAGATCGTAACATAACGCGAGGCCTTATAACAATTAAATGAGCAGCTTTTCCTATGTCTACTTCAGACATATGGGGCTTTTTTGAAAGAACTATATCAATTGGCTGGATTTAAGGATAAGGGATCGTCAGATTCTCTCTCCCTAAGGATCATTTTATTTTATAAACTGTTTTTGCATCCAATCATTCCTATTTTCCATCAAATCACCCTTCCCAAGTGCACCCAGTCACTCTCCCTTCACCACCCTGGCAGTCCTATTTTTTCTATTATCGGGTCACTGGGTACCATTTGTCGATTTATATGACCATTAATTTACAACCTAGTGTTTTTCCACACTTCCTCACATCTTTTGGCACTTCTCCTGTTTTGTCATTATTTCGTGACTTCCAATGCGCCACAATTTTCATTAGGCTCCTTGGACTTACGTCTTTTTATCTATCACATCACACTCAGATGGCTTTACTGTCACTAAACACTTTTTTGGACCTCGACCCCCCTTTTGTCATCTGCACATGTAATTTTTCTTTTGGACATTAATCTAATTTCTTCTCACGCACAATTAGTTTCTTTTTCAGTGGGTTTCTATCTCCTAAACATGGGACTGCCATGGGCACTTGCTTTGAGAATGAAAAAAAACCCTCCCTATGCCACCTGTTCATGGGTTGGTGGGAGGCTCCTACTTGTTTGGAGATAGAAACCCTCCCTCATTTAATTCATTTTTAATCGTCGCTACCATTGACGTTTTTGCATTTGATTTGGAGTGGTTCTGTGGAGGATTTATTATTATTTATTCAATATATTACACGACGATACATTAAATCTTTATTTTTACCTCACAAATACACCACCTTTCCCATCATATTCATTTTCTGGCTTAATTTATTTGTGGGTTTGATCAAAAAAGGTACACCTGATCTTTCCGCAAAGAACAATCCGCAAACATCTCTTGCAGCAAGCAGTAGCCTGATCAAGAGTCATTTAGGGGCAAACCCTTTGGACATATACACTCAATTGCGTCGCAATTGATCAAATCTAGAAGACTTTCATTAAGATCCATCCGTGAATTGACTAAATCACTTATAGCTAGAAGGATATAGACCAACAAACAAAAAACCAACAAAAACAACTTGGAAAGAATGTTTATTTTAATGTCACTAATTAATAAAGGGAAGCTCTGATAGGTTCCAACCATAATTCCAGACTTCGAGACCTACAGAAAGTCATCCGATTATAATGCATCCTACCTCTGTTCCTCCATATATAACTCCATTTAGCAAACAAGCTTATGCAAAACGCATTATTAACAAACTTGGAGTATCATTTCCATTGCAACCTCCCTTAATGGATATGAACATGACCAATCCTAATTTGTTCAACAAGTCACAATACTTAGGCAATATCATCCTCTCCTAGTATGGTCAAAAACAACGAAACAGACACCAAATGGAATTTTCCCCCAAATTGGTAGGGTGTCTCTCTGTGGACATTGCAAGATTGAAAATGTGTGTCTAAGACCAAACATTAATAATATGTAAGGAAAAAATGATATAAACATTTCATCATTCAACTTGCAATACGTATTTGTCTATATATTCTTCACTTGCGGTGTAATAAACATATATGTATAACAACGAGATGTTGACAGCTAGGGCAAGCTCCCGTAATTCCTGTGGAGCATATAGACCACCAGTGTGCTTGTTTAAAAAGAGACTTTGTCTCACAAGTATCTAAACCTTTGCGAAAATGTCAGCAAGGTTCCTTAACTCACTTTAAATGCATTGCTATAGAACATATTAAAAAAAAACTCATCATTATAGGTGGCAATAGTATTAATGCCCTCTGTAGAGGGAAGCTTTTTGGATATTTTCTCTGGATACCCTATACCACAAGGGTTAAATTCATAATGGGATTTAAAATTTTCCTTTAAAATGTTTATATATCAGCCAGTTCAATCCTTATATACACGGTTGTAAATAGTTAAATATACAATGATTCTATTACAACTAAGAGGTCTTTGCAATGCTGTTTTTATATCCTCGCTGGATATTTTTCAATTAGTATTTTGATATGATTATTTTAGATTACATTCGCTCCCTTTCGATACTCTAATATAAACCAATACAACGACACTTACTGTAGGTGCATATATGACTCAAAGAACAAACCAACTTGTTACCATCTCTTACATTACCGTTGTTTAGAATAAGCAATAGACCAACATTTTAGAATATATATATTATATATATATAATATAAATATATGTATTTGCATATTTGCTTTCCTGTGGTGTTTGTGTCACTTTTTTTACTCCCCATAACTTACCTCAGTATTATGGTTATAATATATATTATGAAGTTTTGTGGTACAAAAGCATCTCATGCCCGCCTTCTGTCTACAAAGCTGTGTTTTAAAACAGCATGCATTGGCTTGAGGATTGGCTTGTGTAATACGCAGCTGAGACAAAGGTGGCACTGAGTGCTCATTTGACATGTCATTTCCAGAATTCCCTTGCTGCAGTGAAGCGCGTATCTGGGCGATAATGGGGAAATACAGGGGTTTGCAGACCTGTCTAAGACATGCAACTGAGCATACCGTAAATATTGCCAGTTGCTATATAATATATATATATATATATATATATATATATATATATCTATATTCTATCATTATTTTAAATATAATAATATAGATCTATATATATATATATATTATAATATACATATATATATATATAGATATATACACATGTCTACAATCACCAAAAAATCCTCGCGTGTATAGGTTTGTCGAACCTGTATATCTAATATTGATATCAGTAGGAGATTAGCACTCACGGTTTTGTTGCAGTAGGCAGAGCTTGTCCCATAGTAGTCGTAGACATATGGAGACCAGTGGATCCTGATAGACCAAAAATAGACAGCACATCTGCAGTAGGTATCAAAAAAGTGGTATCAGTAACCCAAGGCGGCCTTGTGTTACGGAATAGCACTTGTTGATACTAACATAACCTGCATTGTGCTGTCTCTTTTTGGTCTCAGGATTTCCCCTGGTCTCCATAATGTCATATATATCTAGACCAGGGGATTCCTGATAGCCCAAAAGAGACCGCACAACTGCAGGTATTGTATCAAAAAATAATCAAAAATAGTGTATCATAACACAAGGCGCCTTGTGTTACTGAATACACTTTTTTAAATAACCATCTCTGCAGTGTGGGGGCTGTCTCTTTTTTGGCCTATCAGGATCCCCCTGGTCCGCATATGTCTACATCCTCTCTATGGGACAAGCATCCTGCCTCCTGCAACAAAACGTGAGTGCTTAATCTCCATTACCGGACTTTATATATATATATACAGTGTTTCGCAACCTATACACGGCGATTGATTTTTTGGTGTTTGTCGCCATGTGTATAGATATATAATTATATATATAGATTATGGTATATGTATATATGTCAGGTACCCGCCGGTCTCCCGCGCTCCCAGTTTTCCTCCCCCCCTCCTTACTTAGTGTACCGCAGGCAAATAGAGTTGCCGTGTTCCCGCCCCAGGCGCTGCCATGTTAGGTGTGCGCGGCGCACGAACGCAGAGTCAGGGCATTGCGCAGAAAGCGGCAAAGGCTCAGGAAGCCCTGGAGGTGTTTTGCGCAGAGTGGGGCAGGTCGGGCGCCATTAGAGATCAAACTGGCGCAGGTCGCATTGCCCTATTGCGCACACGGTCGCAATGTTAATCAGGAGTCGCACCTCCAAGGACTACACACCTTCCATGATGCTTAGGAGGAAGCTGCATGGTGACTTACAAGAGCCAATAGTATGGCTGGATTGCTTCTGGAAGAAGGAAGCTATTGCCCCTGCTGGGACAGGAAGTGCCAGTAAGAACCAGGAGCCTCAAGTTGCAGGTTGTCCACCGGAGCAGTGCTCCAGGGACAGGCCATTGGGCAATCCCCCAGGGCCCAGTTTAGTTTCCCTGAGTCACGGTATATGTGTTTTCTGAGTGCTTGCTATAGGGAAGGCCTTAATGTAGGACCCTTTCATATAGCATTAAGAGCGATTTTTCTGCAAAGACATTGTGCATGAGAGCCCGTGCAGCCTGAGTGCTGCTGAAACAGAACGCTTATGTCCTTCAAAAGACGTCATAGGCTCTCCGGGTGGGTGATCCCTCCCCTGGGGAGACAGACAGTGGATCATCCCTGCCCAGAGCGCACGGCTAGGTGGGCGGACCGGATGGGATCATTGTGCGGTGGTTGCGAGTCCAAGGAGTTTTCCTGATCCGGCGCAGTGATCAGGGAGGTGTATATACAAGTGCACCAACGGGCACCCAACAACACAGAGATCTCTTTCCCCTCACATTCACATTCACTGCTAGCTGTGGACACTAGAAGAGTTAAGTGCCCCCGGCACCCAGTACAACCAAGTACTAGGTGATATCAAGATTGACACTAATCACACAATCAGTTGTTCCTGTGCGTGATGATGTAATGCTGTGTATGCTAGTATAATGCTATGTTTGTATATGCTAAGGGTTTCTTATTTTCCGTCCGTAAATACTGTGTTAACCAATCACGTGTGTATTGTATATGTTGGATTCTGGTGAGGCACCGCACACCCTCCACCATTGGGATCCCCTCATCAGAGAGCTCGCATCTGCACCAGTGAAGTACCACCCCAGGCTCCCAGTGGGCGTAGGCCAGGCCCTCAGATTATCCTACATACAGGTGAAAGCAGACCAGTAGTACAGTACCACAGGGTTCAACCCGCTACAACATGTCTGTGTGTTGTTATGTATGTGTGGTGTATGTGTGTGTATGTGGTGTGATGTGTGTGTATAGTGGTGTATATGTATTGTGTGTATCTTATAATGTGTGTAGATGTAATTTATAAGGGTGTATATGTACAGAGTGTTCATATGTATATGTTTGTGGGCATATGTAGATGTGTGTGCATATGGTATGTGTGTGCATAGTCTAGGTGTGTGCATATGTATTTTGTGCATATGTATATGTGTGGCATATGTTAGATGTGTGGGCATAGGTATAGGTGTGTGCCTATGTGGGTTATTAATTGGGGTTTTGGTTTGCATATGTATATGCTGTGTGCCTATGTAATGTGTGTGCTATGTATATGTGTGGTGCCTATGTATAGGTGTGTGCATCTGTATACGTTGTGGTGCATATGTAATAGTTTGGGTGTGCATATGTATGGGGTGTGTGCATAGGTATCTGGGTGTGTATCTGTGGTATAATGTTATAATGGTGTATATGATATGTGGTGTATATGTATATGTGTGTGCATCTTTAATAGTGTGTGCATCTGTATATGTGTGTGCATATGTATATGTGTGTGCATAGTCTATGTGTGTGATAGGTATATGTGTGTGCATATGTCATGTGCATATGTATAATGTGTTTGCATTGTAATTTATATTCAATGTATATGTGTGTGTATATGTATAGTCTCTGTGTGTAGTCATATTACTCTGGTGTGTATATGTATCTGGTGTGTCTCTGTATACTGTTTGTGTATATGTCTATGTGTGTGTATCTGTCTCATGTGGTTGTGTCTACTGTGGTGTGTGTGTGTGTGTGTGTAATATGTTCTTGTGTGTGTGTGGTGTGTGTGTTGTGTGTGTGTGGTGTGTGTTTGTGTGTGTGGTGTGTGTTGTGTGTGTGTATATATGTTATGTGTTGTGTATTGTACGTGTGTGTATATGTGTCTGTCATATGTAATTAAAAACAAAATGGGTTTAATATGTGTGTGTGTTGGTGTGTGTGTGTGTGTATGTGTATGTTGTGTATATGTATATGTGTCGTGTATAATGTTATGTAATATGTGGTGTGTATATGTATATATGTGTATCTGTGTATGTGTTTGGTATATGTTTATATGTATGTATATATGTATATGTTGTATAGTGTGGTTGTATGGTGTGTAAATGTGTATATATATGTATGTTGTGTATATATATGTATGTGTGTGTATATCATCTTCTGCTCTGTCTTTGTTGTGTCTCCTTTGTCGTGTGTCCCTCTGTGTGTGTCTCGTGTGGTGTTGTCTCTGTGTGTGTCTCGTGTGTGTTCCTAGTCTGTCTCTGTGTGTGATCTGTCTGTGTGTGTCTGTGTGTCTATTCTCTGTCTAGTGTGTGTCTGTGTGTCTGTTCTGGTTGTGTGTGTCTGGTTCGTCCTGTCTGTGGTGTGTCTCTGTGTCTCTGTGTCTGTCTCTTCTGTGTTGGCTCTGTCTCTGTGGGTCGTCTCATGTCTACGGTCACTCTGTCTCTGGTGTGCTCTCCTGTCTCTGTTGTGTGTATCTGTGTGTGTCTCCTTTGTGTGTGTCCTTGTGTGTGTCTGTGTTGTGTCTGTGTGTTGGGTGTGTGTTGTGTGGTGGTGTGTAGTCGTGTGATGTGTGGTGTGTGTTGTGTTAGTGTGGTGCTGATGTGTGTGTGTCGCGTGGGTGGGTGTGGTGCTGGGTGTGTGTGTGGTGGGTGTTGTGTGTAGCTTGGTTGATGGTGGTGGCTGTGTCTGTTGTGTGTGGTGTGTGTGTGTGTCTACTAATACTCTACTCTACTCTCTTACTACCTCTTATACTAGCCCCAATATCCCTGTTTCATCCTGCCTATTGCTTCCTTGGTCTCCCAGGTCTGCAATCCCCCCCTTCCCCAACGCCCAGCATACAAGCACCGTTCCACTGCAAGGCAAGGGATTCTGGGAAATGACATGCAAATGAGCACACAGTCGTCACTTTTTGACCTCAATAACCATTTTTTACCATGGTTCCCTATAGGCTTAAGCTTGCTCTGCATGGTCACAGCTTTGAGCACAGCCAGGGTTAGGTGCATACCCGAAACCACCCCCACAGCAGCTTGTTTCACACCGTTTCAACCTTGAGGCTCTCATCAGTGTGGGGTTGATTTTAACTGGGAATGCAGAGAGGCTAATGGATAGCTAAACCATAATACTGAGTTAAGTTTATGGTAGTAAAAAATGTGACACAAAACCCTCCACAGTAGCAAATATGCAAATATAACTTAATGCTCATCTGCATGTCCTTAGGCAGGTCTGCAAACCCGCCTTTCCCCATTATCACCCAGCATACGCACTTCCACATGCGAAGGGATTCTCGGGAAATGACTGTCAAATGAGCACAACAGTGTCACTTTTTGCCTCAATAACCAATTTTTAACATGGTTCCCATATAGGCTTTTATTATTATCACATAATATACATACATATACACACACACACACACACACATCAATGAAGGCTTTGTCCCTGTTTGCTCCCGTATTGTTTTTGTTTTTTTAATATGTAACCCAATTAAAAAAAAATGATACTACCCTGGTGAGCTGTTTAGTGCTTTTTTTGGTCTGGATAGCGGTCCACCAGCTACAGTTTTTGAACCTCTACTATAGCTAAAAAAAACATTAACAAATACATTTTATCTTAAAATGTCAGGGGGAATGTCTTTCACCATTGGATATGTTGTTAATAAAAGAGTTTTACCATAGGTTGAACTTGAGGACTTACAGTACGTCTTTTTCAACCTCATCTACTATTAAGCAAACAGGTTTCACACCTGCAAAGGGGTGAATAGAGCAAAATGCTAAAGGACATACCAAAAACCGGACAGGTCTATGTATTATATTAAGAAATATGATCCAGAAAAATACATTTATCCCAATGTTTAATGATAAAAACAGTCACTGAATACTAAATGTATGTGCTTAGCTCTTAGTTGTGTTTGAACAGGGTTACAGCCCTGGACTTATGTCTACTTACTTCAATTTCTGCAAGGTCAGATCAGATATACTGATCCACGCGATATTGGAACAATGTATTAAAACTTCACTTACCAAAAACAGAGTGCGGTCTGCAAGGGGTTAATTCTAGCTAAATGGACTAATTGACGTGGCTATATATTTCCCCACCAGAACCCCCGGGGGACTCCCTTCTAGCTTTGGAAAAAGCATTCGCGTACGAGAAACCGCACGTCGGCAGTCTTTTGAATTTCATTCTATGCACTAGTAGACTTTCTCTGTCTCTCATTACAGCGTCCAAGTTTTCGTCATGGCTCCCTGCTCTATGCCTCGCTCAGCACATATGCCCTCAGGCGTGCTGATATATAGGGAACTTTAATCTCTACTTTTCGTTGTCTCTATATTATATTGCCGATAGGGACAGTCGTTCAACACCACCCACGATAGACTGGGTCACAGGTTCCCACCTCGCGGGTCAATGGATCCTATCTGTTAGAGGCGCAGTACTGTGACTGTAAAAACCAACTAGATCATTAACATTGACTATACACTACAAAACTTGTATACACTAACAAAATTTGTATACACTATAAAGTGTCCATATCAACCATTTGCCCTTGAGCCTTAGAACAGCTACTGAAGGTATAGTGGACATTAACATATCTTGAATATACTTCCAATCAGGAGTGACTACACTTCTTGTGACTACTCCATGTTTGAGTTGCAAGATCTGTCGTGTTATTATATTTACTCTTGCCTTTGTATCTGGATTTATACTCTATGTATGCACCTGCTATATATTCAGATACCATTTTTACACATAAGTATGTTGATTGACCTTGTTTAACCAAGGTTACAATTGTCCTTTTCACCCTCCGAAAAGAACACATTGATTTAGTTTACCTCCAACCTTTTCTCCTTATTCTATGAAGTTGGGATTCACTACCATATAGAATCACTATATTCTATATGGTGAGTCTCTGTACACACATCTCTATACACTTCATAGACCCAGCACCTACCTCACTGCTGTTATAGGGTCCTATAAGTGGTCGATCCCCGTTTTATTGCCATTTATTTTAACTACTATACCAATAAAGTTTTTTATAGATAATCATCATACCACAAAGCAGGATGCTGCGTGCCATAACTGGGTTGTTTAGTACAAAGTGTCACGGTTGTGCTCGCCACAAACTCGGGTCGGACCGCGTGGCTGAGGTAGGGTTGTAAAGCACGACCTTTAAACCTCGCAGGCTGATCCGGATTGCGCAGTTTCATAGTCGTACGTAGCAGGTCTGGATTGGAGAAGACAGCATCGTCGTTGTACAAGCCAGGGTCAGGATAGGAGACTCAGAATAACATTGCCAAGCAGGTTTCGGCAACAGGAGTCAGGAGAACCCCGCTTCGGCTTATGAGCGCGGGGGGGGTCTCTGCGCTGCGGCGACCATGGCCCATGGTACTGGTCTCAGGAGGTGGAAGATAGACCGAATTTACACACACTGCCTAGCTGCACGGTTAAACCAGTGCTACAGCGCAAGAGTCCTGAGCGGCCTAGGGAATCCTCTGTAGCAGCGCAGGAACCGGACACGGCCTCTCTAGATTAGGAAAGAGTAGGCCCCAGGAACCGGAAGCTGTAGATACCAGGGAGAGCTCCGCTTCAGTGTAGGAATCCAGGAGACTGAAGGCACGCAGGGGTGAAACCTCCGCTTCATGTGCAGGAATCCAGGAGCTGAAGGACGCAGGTGAAACCTCCGCTTCAGTGCAGATCCGGAGGCTGAAGGACGCAAGGAACTCCGCTTCAGCACAGGGGAACAGGAGCTGAAGGACGCAAGGGAAACCTCCGCTTCAGCACAGAAGTACAAGCAAAGCTTGTGGCAAAACAGTTGGTGACATCGGGTAAGGACTATGCTCGCAAGGAGCATAATGGGAAGGCAATACTTAAAGGCCAGCAGGCCAATCCCCAGCGGGGTGTGAAGGTATTGCTCCAATGAATGAATGCAAGTCTAGGTTGCATAATAGGCTGCACAGCTGCATGTAGATACCAGAGGGAGTGTGTATAGCTTTGGTGAGTGAATCCACTGCAGCAAATCAGGAGAGCTTTCCAGAACTGCAACCGG